>PIJE02000299.1:340793-400245 GCA_002895965.2 Coryphaenoides rupestris
GCTCTCACTGGTTCGGTCGTACATCAGCACCACAAATCGCTCTAGCAGTAACATTGATCCTTCACTGACCTCACTTGGGCATGCATAGGAGTTCATTGAAAGGCCTCACTCACCTCTGGGAAAGACTTCCAAGTTTCCCCAGGCAGTCTTCTTCCCTCTGCCAGCGAAGGCAGAAAGACAGTGTCACACCCGGTGACACTGGCAGTGAAAGGACTGGGACTGATCAGACACTTTGTTGAATTCATTGTGGCAACCATTTCGTGAACAGCTCTGTAGCGAAAGCTTGATCCGACACCAAAGGCAACCCACAGCTCATCAGGAGCTATCTTGCTACATGAAGCCACACGCCAAGTAACCCACCACCAATCGTATCAGACGGACGTATGGTCACCTTCTTACACCCCTTTTGCACAAGCAAATTCTTGCCACATGCAGACGTAGACACGAGTGTCGGCCTCCTCTTGAGAACACGGGGCAAGGCAGGCCAAGTATGACTCAGCAGGAGAGCAGAGGAATCTGTTGCATACAGTTCCTTGAAGATGAACAACTCTGCGTGACAGGAAAGCAAACAAGTCGGTTTTGTTCTCATCGCATCGAAGGAAGTCCTTCCAGTTCTTTGGCATCACAGTAGAAGGAGCCCTGGTGCCCTTTCCCCTCTTTTGTCTGGTTGAGGCTTTCAGGCTGGCAGGTAGGTATACATCCCAGACAAGGTCAATGCGGCTGCTTTTCTCAAGTTGAGCAGAGCTGGTGGGGATGCCTGGTTTTCATGTAGCAACGGGTGGGCGTGGGTGGGGCCACGCGGAACCGCTGCCCACCCAATCAACCACTGGGTGTTCATTTGCAAATTTCAACTGATTGACAGCTTATTTTTTGGTCAATTTATACCTTGATCTTGACCTAAATGCATTTTCTTGAATTCTGGCGATCTCAAAAGTATCACCAAATGAATGGGCATCCCCAATTTAGTTGGAAATGACACCTTAAATGTTTTTCTACACTGTTTGGTTCCAAAATTAAGCGTGTTTGAACATTAGACCCGAGAGACTGGTGGCCATCTTGGATTTGACCTCTCACGGTCTTCACAGGTCAAATCTGACTTCCCTCCACATCTGAAAATAAACCTTATGGTATGCACTATCTATGTTAGAAATGTCATACTTTTCTCATAAAATGCACAATTGTTATAATATGAGGGCTTATCCGCTGTACTATTTGGGGTACTGTGTGTTAAATGTGTGGCCGCATAACGACTATTATATGTGTGTGATAAAGTTAAAGCAAGAGCAACGTGTGTTCAAGGATACATTAATAACAGCAGTATGGACAGTTGCTGTTTGCTTAGAAGTACAGTACATGTATTGTTCTTGAGGGGACCATATGTATTTGTTTGTTGCTGTTCATAAAAGAGAAAATGCATATCTTTTCTATGGTGTTTAAAGGAATGGTGTGGATATTTTCTGTTGTCCATTTACTTTAATAAGTGGTGGTGCAGACGGTTGCTTGTTGTGAAATGCAAATAGATTGTTTAGCATATTGTTTGTTCTTAGATGTTGGTAATGCAATCAGAATGGCACTTCTGCTCTTATCCCAGCTATTATGCAGGCAACCCAGCAATTATGAAACTCGTTCTGTTAACCTTGCAATTATGAATGCTTGAAAACTGTTATATTCTTATCGTTATGTACCACAGTGATATATTGCTGTCTCTTTCAACAAATGTACTCTTTGTAAGTCGCTTTGGATAAAAGTGTCTGCCAAATGCCCTAAATGTAAATGTAAATGTATGAATGAAGCCACAGCCAGTACCACCACATCGGTATCAACGGTACGTATGGTCACCTTCTTACACCCCTTTTGCACAGCATCTGCCACATGCAGACGTAGACGAGTGTCGGCCTCCTCTTGAGAACACGGGGCAAGGCAGGCCAAGTATGACTCAGCAGGAGAGCAGAGGAATCTGTTGCATACAGTTCCTTGAAGATGAACAACTCTGCGTGACAGGAAAGCAAACAAGTCGGTTTTGTTCTCATCGCATCGAAGGAAGTCCTTCCAGTTCTTTGGCATCACAGTAGAAGGAGCCCTGGTGCCCATTCCCCTCTTTTGTCTGGTTGAGGCTTTCAGGCTGGCAGGTAGGTATACATCCCAGACAAGGTCAATGCGGCTGCTTTTCTCCAGTTGACAGAGCTGGTGGGGATGCCTGGTTTTCATGTAGCAACGGGTGGGCGTGGGTGGGGCCACGCGGAACCGCTGCCCACCCAATCAACCACTGGGTGTTCATTTACTGATTGACAGCTTATTTTTTGGTCAATTTCCACCTTGATCTTGACCTAAATGCATTTTCTTGAATTCTGGCGATCTCAAAAGTATCACCAAATGAATGGGCATCCCCAATTTAGTTGGAAATGACACCTTCAATGTTTCTCTACACTGTTTGGTTCCAAAATTAAGCGTGTTTGAACATTAGACCCGAGCGACTGGTGGCCATCTTGGATTTGACCTCTCACGGTCTTCACAGGTCAAATCTGACTTCCCTCCACATCTGAAAATAGACCTTATGGTATGCACTAACTATGTTAGAAATGTCATGCTTTTCTCATAAAATGCACAATTGTTATAATATGAGGGCTTATCCGCTGTACTATTTGGGGTACTGTGTGTTAAAGTGTGGCCGCATAACGACTATTATATGTGTGTGATAAAATGAAAGCAAGAGCAACGTGTGTTCAAGGATACATTAATAACAGCAGTATGGACAGTTGCTGTTTGCTTAGAAGTACAGTACATGTATTGTTCTTGAGGGGACCATATGTATTTGTTTGTTGCTGTTCATAAAAGAGAAAATGCATATCTTTTCTATGGTGTTTAAAGGAATGGTGTGTATATTTTCTGTTGTCCATTTACTGTAATAAGTGGTGGTGCAGACGGTTGCTTGTTGTGAATGCAAATAGATTGTTTAGCATATGTTTGTTCTTAGATGTGGTAAATGCAATCAGAATGGCACTTCTGCTCTTATCCCAGCTATTATGCAGGCAACCCAGCAATTATGAAAACTCGTTCTGTTAACCCTGCAATTATGAATGCTTGAAAACTGTTAATTCTTATCGTTATGTACCACAGTGATATATTGCTGTCTCTTTCAACAAAATACTCTTTGTAAGTCGCTTTGGATAAAAGTGTCTGCCGAATGCCATAAATGTGAATACATTACATTTACATTTAGGGAATTTGGCAGACGCCTTTATCATACATGTCATGTATGTATTTGCTTATGCACCACACTTTGGACTTGAAGCCAAGACCAAAGATTGTGTCTGCTTAATTTCTTACATTTTTCCTCTTACAGAGGGCCGGGGCATTAAGCACTCAGAGCCCAGGTTTTCAAAGCGGATGCCATGTTCCTTCAGTGGCCTCAACCTGGCAACGCACGTGAGCTTCGAGTCGGGAGAGGAGGAGGAGGAGGGGGGGCGCCATGACATGACGTGGTAGTATATCATGCGTGTTGATATAGGACTTAAGCAACTGTTGAACAAGAGTCAACCAAGTATTGCGTTGTCGACAACAACAACAATTTTAGACGGATGGCTTCCAGGTAACAACTGTAGACGCTGTTTTGCATGTGGGACGCCAGAGGAGTCAACAAACAAGAACAACAAAAACAAGCTAATAAAGTCCCCAGTGTCTGAGACACACTGATCTAAGATGAGGTTGAAGGAACTTTACAAACTGCACAACATCTGTACTTTATATTGTACATTGGCACTGCTGTACTTCAATATATAATATACATATTATGAAATTAGAATCACATTCAATATATCACATAGGCCCTATATTTCCCGACATATTCTGCAAATGTGCATTAAAATACAAAAGTTTGGATCTTATGTGCTTTATTTTGTATTCTAGTCATACTGTATTATTACCCGTGGTGGAGTGTGTCTGTGTGTTTGGTGACTGGTTTATGCAGCCCCACCAGACACACACACACACACACACACACACACACACACACACACACTAGTTAGGCATTGCGTATATTATTTATGTTCAGATAGTTTCCACTGTGCACGATGTTTACAGACAGTATGCTGATTGCGATGTTTATACACGTCGTCGTTTTCTCCTCGTGTTGTATTTTTATATCATGTTGTAGTTTACGATGTCTTTTTTCTTTTGTGTTGGCGCCTTGGTCCGTGAGAA
Source organism: Coryphaenoides rupestris (assembly GCA_002895965.2). Lineage (NCBI taxonomy): Eukaryota > Metazoa > Chordata > Actinopteri > Gadiformes > Macrouridae > Coryphaenoides > Coryphaenoides rupestris. The sequence continues at coordinate 344,994 of PIJE02000299.1, forward strand.
ACGCTATTTCGTTCTTGTATGCTGTGTAGGCAATATGAATGAAGGACAATAAACGAACTTGAACACACACACACACACACACACACACACACACACACACACACTCAGAAGGAGCCCGGACATGCATATTGCGTGTGTACCACCCACTCTGCCTGCATAAGCTAGGCCTACACAAACCCTGCAATATACCGATTTTACTCTACCACCTCCTCCTGGGTCTCGGTCCACGGAGGAGGAGGAGGAGGAGGAGGAGGAGGAGGAGGGAGCATCAGCGATGGCGTATAGCAGGCCCTCAGATGGCGTATAGCAGGCCCTCAGATGGCGTATAGCAGGCCCTCAGATGGCGTATAGCAGGCCCTCAGATGGCGTATAGCAGGCCCTCAGATGGCATATAGCAGGCCCTCAGATGGCGTATAGTAGGGCCTATGGCTGCACTTTATTTTTTTTTTAATACATTTTGGTATGCTTCTGTAACAACAAAGATTCAACCACAATTTCCGCTCTGTGGGCAATCTCACGACAACCTCGTGTGTTCCTGTTTCGGGACGCGACACACGCAACTCAAGCCTCAGCCAGCTCACTTGGTTTGTGTCAATGATTTCACCCACAAGTTTCCCCCTCTTGTCATGTTGAGAAATGCACCCCCCCCCCGTGTCGTAATGGCTTCAATATGCTTCGACTGGCTCCATTGTAATTCCACACCTTGTGCAAAGAAATTAGCTTGGAAAAGCCTCTCTTTTTTTAGTCGTTGTTGTATCTTCTCTTTCGGACATGTTGCATGCCTTCATTCATGTAGTTTCAGGTTTTTTCTCTCGACATAAACATGCAACATGGCTATAACGGTTCACCTTCAGGTTAGCATTTTTAGATTTGTGTAAACTGTGTAAGTATATTTGTATGATGATTTCCCCATGCTGTTTGCCACCCTTCCAGGAAGGAAGCTGGTTCGATCCCCAGGCTCCTCCCCCTCCTAGCTAAGTGTGGAGGTGTCCCTGAGCAAGACACCACCTAACCCTAACTGCTCCTGACGTGTTGGTTGTTACCTTGCATGGTTGCCACCGCCGTCGGTGTGTCATCCATTTACCATTTACCATTTACTGTTTACTTCCCCCTTTCCCACCGCAACACGTCCACTTGCACACTCAGCCCATTTACATAATCCGTTTGGTTCATCAATCGCAGACACAGCATTTCCATAGCTCCACCACAAGTGTGTGAATGTTTTTGTTATTTTGCATTTTCAATTGTAATATCTGTCCTCTTATTGCCAAGTGAATTGCCAAGTGTACAACATGTGCTATAAATATAATTGGCTGATTGATTCGAATTCATGTAGAATTCAAATGGACAAAAACAAACACGCCTAGAAGTGTGAAACAACATTGTCTCCATATCTTCCTCATGAGGTCACGACGCAACAAGAGTGTGACGGCAAACCTTCCGTCAGCCGACATAATGATAATGACGACTATTATACGACTAACCTTGTCGTGATTATGTAATTATCGGATCAGTCCGTCGTCAGCCGTCAGGTGACAGACATGACCGGCAGGCTGATTCAAGCCAAAGTGTTTGCCTAAACGGCGAGACGTCCCGATCGGTAACGTCGAGTCGTACGGACCTGTTGGACGGGGGGCAGTGATTTAGTGTGAGGCGTGACAACTTAACAGGTAGTGAACAGTCGGCCTGAGGTCCGAAGCAGATGCTAAGCTATTCACGGGCCGCCGATGGGACCCCGAACACTGTCGGCCTCCAAAGATTGCATGACTTGATTAGGCGACGTAGTACGCCGTCGGCTGTCACTCACGCTCGCATGTCTCGCTACTGTTGGGTTGGGGAACACGACTACAAGATACAGAATAGTTTGGCGCCCGATCAAAGGAGAGGAGAGAGCAAAGGAAGGATTTGATCGGAGTGCAAACACGCCCGACACCAATGAGGTCATACTGGAGTATATTATATCCAATATAATCATTTGTTTTATAATTGTTTCTTAAAATGTACCATTTGACCCAAACATTACAGCTTCTAGCTTTTACGTTGAAGCGTTTTATGGCTCACTGCTTTGTCTCTGCCTGTCTTGCATTTATGAACGATAATGGCAGTTTGCTATTGCCAAATGTGTTGCATGACATGAATTTGACTAATTAATAATACTAATCACAATAGTCATCGTAATAATTATATAATAATCATAGTCATAATAATAGTAAAGCAGTTCTTTACAGAACAGAATTAAAGCATCCTACATCCTCCCACATCCAACGTCCTCTCTTGGATGTTGGTACAGCACTCAAAGCGGTATTTCTGTTCTTTATCTGAGGCAATCTTGCTGTCAACATAGAAGTCGTGAGCATTATTATTAACCTAGCGATTAATGAATGCTTGACACGCGTTCTGTTCTAATCTTTATGTACCACAGTAAATCTTTATGTACTGTTGCCGTGTCTCTTTCGACAAGTACATGTACTTATTGTCAGTCACTTTGGATGAAAGCGGCAAATGGCTTCAATCTAAATCTTCACATACTCGACGCAGTAAAGATAAAAGCATCACTCAGTAAAAGTCACAGGTGGTAAGAGCCTAAAGGTGCTCAATAAAACGGGGGAGCAGACTGGTCTAGCCTGATCAAGCCCTTCCGAGGCCTGCCTGTGGGCCGAGGTGGTCGTGGCGAGGTCCTGATCTCAGTTTTGTTTACCCGAGACTTTGGAATGGAAAGTAGGTCCCTTTGAGGAGTGGGGGGATAAAAGGCGGGAGATGTAGGTGGTAGATATCCCCTGCCTCGCTTGAAAGGTCATTGAAATCATTTCAAAAATCAATCCCGAAGCAGACGGGCGGCCAGTGAAAGGGATGGTCAAATAGCGGTGATAGGGTGACATTTCCAAGTGCGAGCAGCCGCGTTTTGACCTCACCGAAGGCGGTGGGTGGATTTCTCATCGGCAGAATCGTTAAGGGGAAGCCACTGGGATACGTCTAAGAGCAGAACCCAGCTCTTAGTCGTATCTCTCTCTCTCTCTCTCTCTCTCTCTCTCTCTCTCTCTCTAGCGTTTCTGCTTTCTGCTGCCTGTGTGTGGCTGACACACACACACACACACACACACACACACACACACACACACACACGACTCAGCATAACATCACCGGGGGTCAGCAGCACAATTATACAAACGTACCATCAAAGGCTCACATGTTACACGAAAAAAGACGGAGAGAGATTGTTAACTTTTTTTCAAATGTTCTATCTAGTTTTAGTAATTTGTTATTAATTACCGTATTTTTCGGACTATAAGGCGCACTTAAAATCCTGTAATTTTCTCAAAAATCGACAGTGCGCCTTATAATCCGGTGCGCCTTATGTATTAACCTCGAACCGATTTTATGTGGTACACGGCGCTCAAAAATCTGTCAAACCGCACCGCTTGATGGATTGTCGGCGCATTACGGCTACCGCGGCGTAATACTAGCCTTGCGGAGTAATACGTACTGTGCTTCAACATACCGGTAATATTATGGTGTGTGTAGAGGACTGCGCGGGCCTGGAAAGTAGGCCCTAGCCCGGCCCTGGCCCGAGAGAGTAAGGCCCTAGCCCGGCCCGGCCCGCCACATTATTAGAACTCTCAGGCCCGAATTAAGCCCGACATTTTTTTAACCTCCCATATTTGCGACTAATGTCGCAAACTAGACTTGTTGCCCAGATGCGACAATTCTAGTTAGACTTCCGATCTTATTTGAGCACTTTAAATGACGTAAGTGGTTATATTTAGTTTCATTTCAATTTTAAGTTATTTTAGGAAAATGTTTGAAGCATTTTGTAGGCAGTTAAATAATTTTTTTTATTTTCTGAAGTGAGTGACGAGCAGCTGCGTGGCGATTAACAGTTGATCCATTGGCTACATATCAGATCAATGTTGAATAGGCTACTACACATTATATCCCAGTGAATAGGCTACAAAAAACAACTCAACACTTAAAGCGTATAAGTGTTTATTATTAAACGTAGCCTATAAAAACCATTGGAACAATAAGCACACGGAAGTGCGGAGAAACAGTTACGCTATTATTAAGAGAGAAAACAGCTTGTCTTACCCGAGTAAGCCTTGACTAAAATAAAATTGACCAAAACAGGCCATTCCAAGAATAATAATAATCAAAGGCGTATTTTTGTTTTGGACATTGGTGGGGACATCACAGATATTGCGTCAAGGATGCGCAATTACGCAACCGTGAGGTGTGGACATTGGTGGGGACATCACAGATATTGCGTCAAGGATGCGCAATTACGCAACCGTGAGGTGTGGATATTGGTGGGGACATGTCCCCAGCGTCCCCACTAAATTCTACGCCCATGATAATAATAAAAAAACGTCCAATCACACAAAAACAGTCAGCCGCTTAACATGGCAACATGTCTTTTTAAGTCACTTTGCATCATGAAGGAAAAGAATCGCATCCACGGTTTCAGGGGCCAGTCCAGTCCTCCTCTCCTCTATTACTCTTCCAGCGGCGCTGAACGCACGCTCACTGCTGCTGCTGCTGCTGCTGGTAATAAAGCCTCTTTGAATTTAATTTAAATTAATTTAATTGAGAGAGAGAGAAAAAAAAGCCTGAGCCCGGCCCGCATCCGAGCTAATGATGTGATAATTGGCCCAAGGCCCGACCCTCGGGCTGTCGGGCTTTCGGGCCCCCCGGGCCTCGGGCTCCATTGCAGGGCTCTAAGTGCGCCTTATGTATGAAAATAGACCCGTTCATTGACAGTGCGCCTTATAATCCGGTGCGCCTTATAGTCCGGAAAATACGGTATGTTTACCCTCACCACGCCTCACAGTCGTACCATGCGTGTTTAGAAGCGCAACATTGACAAGGGTCCCGTCTGAAACGGTGTCGTGCGGCGCAGCGTTCCGAACGTTGTGTAATCAAATACACCGGTATGGCAGTATATTAAACATTCATATCATAACGAAAATACACACCGGTATACCGCCCAGCACTAGTGCCGAGCTTTAGAGCATCACTGTGTGTGGCCCGAACCACAGCCGAACCACAGCCCGAACCACAGATGTACTGGAAACCGACATTGGAGGATGTAGTGGCAACCAAGTTACTTCCTGTCCTTGTGTTGTCTGATAACGTCAAGTTTGGCAAGATGCGGCCGCCTCGGTGCGTTGGTGCGCGTTGTTTTGTCTTGTTTTGTTTGTTAATCCAGTTTTTGTGACAATTCCGGGAGCTCGTACACCGGAGAAGAGCTCATAAGCATCAGGGCTACAACCCCTGCGGATTTATTTCCGCATTCTGGTCAAAGGTGTGCTCACCTTTGTACATGCAGTGAAACGCCGGAGGAGGAGAGGAAGACGCGCTGGTGCGCTCGTGCGTCTCCACTAGGGATGGGTACCGAGAACCGGTTCCACTATGGAACCGGTTCCCGTACAACCGATACTAACCGTACCGAATCAAAACGCATATTTCGGTGCCTCATTTCGGTGCCAGTAGTTAAAATGCCATTTGAAATAACCGCTGCATTTCAGCGCCCTCTAGTGCTCGAAACGAAATATCGCTGATGCTCACGTCACGCTGCCCAACCCACACCTAACTTTAGTCAACATTTCAATCAGACAGTGACAGCCAGTACCCGCAAAATGCCGAAACCACGACGGTCGAAAGTCTGGCTGCATTTTACCCCAAAAAACGCGAACAATAGTACCTGCAACAAATGTTTAAAAACCTTCTTAGTTTTAGTCTAGTTTTCGTCGACGGAAACTCAGAACATTTTAGTCTAGTTTTCTTCGACGAAAACTCATAAAATGTTAGTCTAGTTTTAGTCACATTTAAAAAAACAAGATGACCGGAACTGCTGTGAACAACAGACCGGGTATCCTTCTAGTGATTGCATAGATCGTCATACTGCGCGAAGATTTGATGCATTCATCTGATTGATAAAAACCCGACAATGCGCGCCTGCCCCCCCCCACTCGCTGGACCTTATTAACTGTTATAAGACGCAGAAGCGCCTGGTCCTGTTCAACTTTACTTGAATGAGCGTAGAAAGACTGGACGTTTTGATCAAGATCACCAGCAATGAGTTGATAAGTGTGACTACAGTCCGTCTTATTGGTGTGTGTGTGTGTGTGTGTGTGTGGACCAGGCGCTTCTGCGTCTTAATAAGGTCTAGCGACCACCGCCAGAATGTCGCATTTTCTTCACATTCTCCCGTCTATGATCTTTTGATGGTTTATGTTTTTTTCCCACTGTAGAAACAACCACCGGCTCCTCTGTTCCATCAAAGTTATTCATTATTTCATTCAATGAATAATTTCGCTTAAAATCTCTTACGATATGTGTGTGTGTGTGTGTTGTCTCTGACAGGACTTTGACAGCTGTCACTAGGCTAGTTAAGTCACGGGAATGGCGCGCTGTGATTGGCCGAGCGGATATATCTGAGTCTGCTGAAAATCTGTCGTGGCGTTTATCACAGTTTGGAAAGAAAGGGAATAATATAATAATATAATAATATAATAATATAATGCAGAGAAACTAGCCGGTTGTCGCGTTTTGCGGAAACGATTCTTTTTTTTTTTTTTTAATGGCGCTTATCGCGTTTTGGAATCAAACTCTTTAATAATTAATTCAATTTTGAATGTCCGTTCGTCCACCACTAACATTTTCGTCTCGTCTCGTCTCGTCAACGAAAGTAAAAATAGATTTAGTCACAGTTTTTATTTTCAAAGATCCGTTTTCGTCACGTCAACGTCACGTCTTAGTCATGGGAAAAAGGTCGTTAACGCATATTTTTCGTCAAACATTTCGTTAACGAAATTAACACTGGTTGTTGTTTGCTCTTTTTAAAGAAGGTATCGGTTCTGGCACCGTTTTGGCACCGGTATCGTTTTAAAAGTATCGGTTTGGCACCGGTATCGGATAAATCTAAACGATACCCAACCCTAGTCTCCGCCGACACGGATATCGCACAGCGTTACCTGGAATATTTCTCTCTAACGTGCGTTCACTGGGAAACAAACTGGATGAACTTCAGCTACTGTTGGGGAAAAACAGACTTTTCTTCATCTTCTGTTTGTGCTTCACGGAGACGTGGCTGTGTGGATCGATCCCGGATTCTGCGCTGCAGCTGGCAGGCTTCCAACTCGTCAGAGCGGACCGTGACACAGAACTCTCCGGCAAAACGAAAGGCGGAGGTTTGTGTTTCTACGCTAACAGTGGCTGGTGTAACGACGTGACCGTGATCCTACAACACTGTTCTCCTGATCTGGAATCTTTTTTCATTAATTGCAAACCTTTTTATTCCCAACGCAAGTTCGTCTCATTCATTCTGGTCGGTGTTTACATTCCACCGCGGGCCGACGTGCAGGAGGCACAGCGCATGCTCGCCGAACAGATACTGAGTGTGAAGCGGACAAACCCGGACTCTTTAGTTATTGTCCTCGGTGACTTTAACAAAGGAAATCTCACCCATGAACTCCCCAAATACAGACAGTTTATTAAATGCCCGACCAGAGAGGAGAACATTCTGGATCACTGTTACACCACAGTAAGGCAGTGCTTATCACGCCGTCCCCCGAGCTGCACTGGGACACTCTGACCACGTCATGGTCCACCTGATTCCTGCATACAGGCAGAAATTAAAGCTCTCTAAACCTGCTGTGAGGACATCAAAGAAGTGGACCAGTGAAGCTGTGGAGAATCTTAAGCACTGTGCTGATCAGCTGTCCCCGGTGTTCAGACATTTTTAACATTTGCCACAGACTTGCCATGTACCCGATTGCTTCAAGACCTCCACCATCATCCCCGTCCCCAAAAAGCCAAGGACCACAGGACTTAATGATTACAGACCCGTTGCCTTGACCTCTGTGGTGATGAAGTCTTTTGAGCGCCTTGTGCTGTCCCACCTCAAATCCATCACAGACCCTCTCCTGGACCCCCTGCAGTTCGCCTACAGAGCCAACAGATCTGTAGATGATGCAGTAAACTTGGCCCTTCACTTCATCCTCCAGCACCTGGACTCAGCAGGAACCTACGCCAGGGTCCTGTTTGTGGATTTCAGCTCTGCTTTCAACACAATCATCCCATCTCTGCTACAGGACAAGCTTCTCCAGCTGAGCGTGCCTGACTCTACCTGCAGGTGGATCACAGACTTCCTGTCTGACAGGAGGCAGCACGTGAGGCTGGGAAAACACATCTCTGACTCCCGGACCATCAGCACCGGTTCCCCCTAAGGCTGCGTTCTTTCCCCTCTGCTCTTCTCCCTGTATACCAACAGCTGCACCTCCAGTCACCAGTCTGGCTCCACCAGTCTGGCTCCTGAAGTTTGCGGACGGCACCACCCTCATTGGACTCATCTCTGGTGGGGATGAGTCCGCCTACAGGTGGGAGATTGACCATCTGGCGACTTGGTGTAGTCAGAACAACCTGGAGCTCAACGCTGTGAAGACAGTGGAGATAGTTGTAGACTTCAGAAAGAACCCAGCCCCACTCACCCCCATCACCCTGAGAGACTCTCCAGTCGATATTGTGGAGTCCTGCCGCTTCCTGGGAACCATCATCTCCCAGGACCTCAAGTGGGAGCTGAACATCAGCTCCATCACAAAAAAAGCCCAGCAGAGGATGTTCTTCCTGCGGCAGTTGAAGTTCAACCTGCCAAAGACGATGATGGTGCACTTCTACACTCCCATCATCGAGTCCATCCTCACCTCCTCCATTACCATCTGGTACGCTGCTGCCACCGCCAAGGACAAGGGCAGACTGCAGCGTATCATCCGCTCCGCAGAGAGGGTGATTGGCTGCAATCTGCCATCTCTCCAGGACCTGTATGCCTCCAGGACCCGGAGGCGTGCAGGAACTGTGGCAACTCCGCTTTCACCCGAGGCAGGACGCATAGAGAAACCACGACCAGGACGGGTGTTAAGGCTCTGTGTCGGGCCGTTTATTAGCACAGGACAGCAAGGCAGTACTTAACACATGATAGGAGTCCTCTCCGTTCAGGACTCCTCGTCCCGGGTAGCCGTGCTCCGCGGGGTACTGTCCGCGGCGTCTCGTACGGGTCCGCGCGATCTCCGCGATTCCCCGAACCCCCGACTCTTAGTCATTACGCGGCTTTATAGCGAATTTCCTTAATCATCGCCAGATGTCACCTATCAGCTAATTAGGAAGCAGCTGCGACTCGGGAGGGAGGGGCCGGAATGTCCCGTCCTGCCACAGAACACAAACTGTTTGAAACACTTCCCTCTGGCAGGAGGCTGCGGTCCATCAGGACCAAAACCTCTCGCCACAAAAACAGTTTCTTCCCATCTGCAGTTAGCCTCATTAACAAGCCCCGGGACCCCCACTACACAGGACTCTAATCCCGGCCTCCATAGACAGTACACATACATTAACGTACAACCCACACCTGTTCCATATCTGAAAAATATTTTGTATTTAGAATGAATCTCTATTCTATTTTATATTTAAGCTCTGATAAACTGTTCGCTCTTTCAGATATACTTTGAAACATACTGCATGTTAATAATATTCCCATACTCTGCCGCAGAATCGTTCTGTATTGTATATATCCATTCATACTATTCTACTTATTTTATATTTATGCTTCTTGACGTTTTTGCACTACTTGCTTTTTAATGCTTTTTAATTCTTATTTTATTATTCTTATGTTGTCTGTATGCACCAATAAACAAAAAATTTCTATGGTGTTTAAAGGAATGGTGTGGATATTTTCTGTTGTCCATTTACTTTAATAAGTGGTGGTGCAGACGGTTGCTTGTTGTGAAATGCAAATAGATTGTTTAGCATATCTGTTTGTTCTTAGATGTTGGTAATGCAATCAGAATGGCACTTCTGCTCTTATCCCAGCTATTATGCAGGCAACCCAGCAATTATGAAACTCGTTCTGTTAACCTTGCAATTATGAATGCTTGAAAACTGTTATATTCTTATCGTTATGTACCACAGTGATATATTGCTGTCTCTCTTTCAACAAATGTACTCTTTGTAAGTCGCTTTGGATAAAAGTGTCTGCCGAATGCCATAAATGTGAACACATTACATTTACATTTAGGGAATTTGGCAGACGCTTTTATCATACATGTCATGTATGTATTTGCTTATGCACCACACTTTGGACTTGAAGCCAAGACCAAAGATTGTGTCTGCTTAATTTCTTTACATTTTTTCTCTTACAGAGGGCCGGGGCATAGCACTCAGAGCCCAGGTTTTCAAAGCGGATGCCATGTTCCTTCAGTGGCCTCAACCTGGCAACGCACGTGAGCTTCGAGTCGGGAGAGGAGGAGGAGGGGGGGGGGCGCCATGACATGACGTGGTAAGATATCATGCGTGTTGACTTAAGCAACTGTTGAACAAGAGTCAACCAAGTATTGCGTTGTCGACAACAACAACAATTTTAGACGGATGGCTTCCAGGTAACAACTGTAGACGCTGTTTTGCATGGTGGGACGCCAGATGAGTCAGAAGAACAACAAAACAAGCTAATAAAGTCCCCAGTGTCTGAGACACACTGATCTAAGACGGAGGTTGAAGGAAACTTTACAAACTGCACAACATCTGGACTACTTTATATTGTACATTGGCACTGCTGTACTTCAATATATAATATACATATTATGAAATTAGAATCACATTCAATATATCACATAGGCCCTATATTTCCCGACATATTCTGCAAATGTGCATTAAAATACAAAAGTTTGGATCTTATGTGCTTTATTTTGTATTCTAGTCATACTGTATTATTACCCGTTGTGGAGTGTGTCTGTGTGTTTGGTGACTGGTTTATGCAGCCCCACACACACACACACACACACACACACACACACACACACTAGTTAGGCATTGCGTATATTATTTATGTTCAGATAGTTTCCACTGTGCACGATGTTTACAGACAGTATGCTGATTGCGATGTTTATACACGTCGTCGTTTTCTCCTCATGTTGTATTTTTATATCATGTTGTAGTTTACGATGTCTTTTTTCTTTTGTGTTGGCGCCTTGGTCCGTGAGAAACGCTATTTCGTTCTTGTATACTGTGTAGCAATATGAATGAAGGACAATAAACAACTTGAACACACACACACACACACACACACACACACACACACACACACTCAGAAGGAGCCCGGACATGCATATTGCGTGTGTACCACCCACTCTGCCTGCATAAGCTAGGCCTACACAAACCCTGCAATATACCGATTTTACTCTACCACCTCCTCCTGGGTCTCGGTCCACGGAGGAGGAGGAGGAGGAGGAGGAGGAGGAGGAGGAGCATCAGCGATGGCGTATAGCAGGCCCTCAGATGGCGTATAGCAGGCCCTCAGATGGCGTATAGCAGGCCCTCAGATGGCGTATAGCAGGCCCTCAGATGGCGTATAGCAGGCCCTCAGATGGCATATAGCAGGCCCTCAGATGGCGTATAGTAGGGCCTATGGCTGCACTTTATTTTTTTTTTAATACATTTTGGTATGCTTCTGTAACAACAACCACATTTCCGCTCTGTGGCAATCTCATCGACAACCTTCGTGTGTTCCTGTTTCAGGACGCGACACACGCAACTCAAGCCTCAGCCAGCTCACTTGGTTTGTGTCAAATGATTTCACCACAAGTTTCCCCTCTTGTCATGTTGAGAAATGCACCCCCCCCCTGTGCCGTAATGGCTTCAATATGCTTCAACTGGCTCCATTGTAATTCCACACCTTGTGCAAAGAAATTAGCTTGGAAAAGCCTCTCTTTTTTTAGTCGTTGTTGTATCTTCTCTTTCGGACATGTTGCATGCCTTCATTCATGTAGTTTCAGGTTTTTTCTCTCGACATAAACATGCAACATGGCTATAACGGTTCACCTTCAGGTTAGCATTTTTAGATTTGTGTAAACTGTGTAAGTATATTTGTATGATGATTTCCCCATGCTGTTTGCCACCCTTCCAGGAAGGAAGCTGGTTCGATCCCCAGGCTCCTCCCCCTCCTAGCTAAGTGTGGAGGTGTCCCTGAGCAAGACACCACCTAACCCTAACTGCTCCTGACGTGTTGGTTGTTACCTTGCATGGTTGCCACCGCCGTCGGTGTGTCATCCATTTACCATTTACCATTTACTGTTTACTTCCCCCTTTCCCACCGCAACACGTCCACTTGCACACTCAGCCCATTTACATAATCCGTTTGGTTCATCAATCGCAGACACAGCATTTCCATAGCTCCACCACAAGTGTGTGAATGTTTTTGTTATTTTGCATTTTCAATTGTAATATCTGTCCTCTTATTGCCAAGTGAATTGCCAAGTGTACAACATGTGCTATAAATATAATTGGCTGATTGATTCGAATTCATGTAGAATTCAAATGGACAAAAACAAACACGCCTAGAAGTGTGAAACAACATTGTCTCCATATCTTGGTCATGAGGTCACGACGCAACAAGAGTGTGACGGCAAACCTTCCGTCAGCCGACATAATGATAATGACGACTATTATACGACTAACCTTGTCGTGATTATGTAATTATCGGATCAGTCCGTCGTCAGCCGTCAGGTGACAGACATGACCGGCAGGCTGATTCAAGCCAAAGTGTTTGCCTAAACGGCGAGACGTCCCGATCGGTAACGTCGAGTCGTACGGACCTGTTGGACAGGGGGCAGTGATTTAGTGTGAGGCGTGACAACTTAACAGGTAGTGAACAGTCGGCCTGAGGTCCGAAGCAGATGCTAAGCTATTCACGGGCCGCCAATGGGACCCCCGAACACTGTCGGCCTCCAAAGATTGCATGACTTGATTAGGCGACGTAGTACGCCGTCGGCTGTCACTCACGCTCGCATGTCTCGCTACTGTTGGGTTGGGGAACACGACTACAAGATACAGAATAGTTTGGCGCCCGATCAAAGGAGAGGAGAGAGCAAAGGAAGATTTGATCAGAGTGCAAACACGCCCGACACCAATGAGGTCATACTGGAGTATATTATATCCAATATAATCATTTGTTTTATAATTGTTTCTTAAAATGTACCATTTGACCCAAACATTACAGCTTCTAGCTTTTACGTTGAAGCGTTTTATGGCTCACTGCTTTGTCTCTGCCTGTCTTGCATTTATGAACGATAATGGCAGTTTACTATTGCCAAATGTGTTGCATGACTAATTAATAATGCTAATAATACTAATCACAATAGTCATCGTAATAATTATATAATAATCATAGTCATAATAATAGTAAAGCAGTTCTTTACAGAACAGAATTAAAGCATCCTACATCCTCCTACATCCAACATCCTCTCTTGGATGTTGGTACAGCACTCAAAGCGGTATTTCTGTTCTTTTATCTGAGCAATCTTGCTGTCAACATAGAAGTCGTGAGCATTATTATTAACCTAGCGATTGATGAATGCTTGACACGTGTTCTGTTCTAATCTTTATGTACCACAGTGAATCTTTATGTACTGTTGCCGTGTCTCTTTCGACAAGTACATGTACTTATTGTCAGTCACTTTGGATGAAAGCGGCAAATGGCTTCAATCTAAATCTTCACATACTCGACGCAGTAAAGATAAAAGCATCACTCAGTAAAAGTCACAGGTGGTAAGAGCCTAAAGGTGCTCAATAAAACGGGGGAGCAGACCGGTCTAGCCTGATCAAGCCCTTCCGAGGCCTGCCTGTGGGCCGAGGTGGTCGTGGCGCGGTCCTGAGCTCAGTTTTGTTTACCCGAGACTTTGGAATGGAAAGTAGGTCCCTTTGAGGAGTGGGGGGATAAAAGGCGGGAGATGTAGGTGGTAGATATCCCCTGCCTCGCTTGAAAGGTCATTGAAATCATTTCAAAAATCAATCCCGAAGCAGACGGGCGGCCAGTGAAAGGGATGGTCAAATAGCGGTGATAGGGTGACATTTCCAAGTGCGAGCAGCCGCGTTTTGACCTCACCGAAGGCGGTGGGTGGATTTCTCATCGGCAGAATCGTTAAGGGGAAGCCACTGGGATACGTCTAAGAGCAGAACCCAGCTCTTAGTCGTATCTCTCTCTCTCTCTCTCTCTCTCTCTCTCTCTCTGCTTTCTGCTGCCTGTGTGTGTGACACACACACGCACACCCACACACACACACACACACACACACGACCACAACACACACACACACACACATTGCAAACATCATCAAGCTACATGCTTTCTTATTACATTATGTTGTCTGTATGCACCAACAACCACAGCAAATTCCTCGTATGTGAAAACTACTTGGCGAATAGCAATTCTGATTCTGATTCTGATTCTGAAGCTAAATCTGCCCTGTAAGTGTGGCGGCCAAATACTGACTCCAGTATCATCTGTCCGAAAGTAGTCTATCAAATCAGACTTTAGATGATATGTACATTTCTGAAAGCAACTAAAGACTTGAAATGAATGGCATGTATCTAAACCTTGGTCAAGTTCCCTATAGGCCAGGGTATGTTCCCCCAGAGATGTTGAAATAGTCTGGGTATCTACCTTCAGTTCAAGGATACTGTATGCCAGGTGATGTGTTTCACAGAACCAATCTGGGAAGTCGTCATTGGAAACTGTTTGGAAAGGGACCTTTAAACAAACATTTGCTTCACACTGAGGTCACGCCCGAAACCCCGTAGGCTCTCAGTAGGACGCTGATTGGTCAAACCACTGGTGGTTCGTAAACAAACGGATATCTTGAAGCCTGCCCAGACCGATCTTAAGAGAGAACAGAATCGTGAACTTGCGAGATCAGAATGGTCTAACGAGACTACTGTAAGCCAAGCCTCAAGCAGGCCAACAGGTCTCAGGGAACACACATAATATAGGTCAAGCTACACCCCAAAACGGCATTACCGAGCGAACATCGTAATATGTGCCAACATATGTGCGTTTGCAGTTATTATTGATTTGCAGAGAACGGCCAAACTGTACAAGCTTGGCTCTGGCATTGTTGAATTTCTGGGTCTGATAATTAACTTTCAAGCCTGTCTCTCTCTCTCTCTCTCTCTCTCTCTCTCTCTCTGACTCTCGCTGTCTGTCTCTCGTTCTCTCTCTCTCTCTCTCTCTCTGTCTCTCTTTCTCTGTCTGTCTGTCTGTCTGTCTGTCTGTCGTCTGTCTGTCTGTCTGTCTGTGTCTCTCGTACTCTCTCTCTCTCTCTCTCTCTCTCTCTCTCTCTCTCTCTCTCTCTCTCTGTGTGTGTGTGTGTGTGTGTGTGTGTGTGTGTGTGTGTGTGTGTGTGTGTGTGTGTGTGTGTGTGTGTGTGTGTGTGTGTGTGTGTGTGTGTGTGTGTGTGTGTGTGTCTGTCAGTCAACACCCGCTTTCTGTTATTATAAGGAGCAGATGTTTATTTTCCGTTGCCAAATTGTCTTTTGTCACATTATTGTTTGAAATTGTTTGATGACAGAGATAGCGTTGACTTGGCATGAAGTTGGTTCATTTAGGCTTGTATGAGTGTACACATTCCACATTGTTGGATCTTGTCGCGCTCTGGAGACGAGAATATTCTTGCAGACGTGTCCACTTCCCCGTCTTGCAGCGTATTGCGAATGAACTTAGCCTTTCCTGCCATGCCTGGCTTTTGCGCTTTGTTAATATCAGACCTAAAATCCTTTTCCGGTGTCACTGCCCCGTGGTGTCAAAAGTGTCCCGACAAGAATCGCGATTGTTTCTCTGAAGATGATCGGTGGACGACGACCCTGATCGTGCTCCTTTGGACCCGTGGAATCCTTGACTTTTGCCACCAAACTTCCTTCCTAAGTGTACAACAAATGATTTGCCATCACTTTTGTCATTGACTGACGGTCACTAAACCAAGAACAGAGGGAGGAGAGTGAGCGAGAGAGAGTGTCTGTTAAACTGAATGAGGTCACCGTGCTCAATGTTCTAAAAACAACGTCGGACAATTCCAGATGCAATTCCTCTTCATTACCCCATATCTTTATTTCCCTCGTCTATATCCGTCCATAATAGAGGAGCCGCGCCGCTGTCTCTTCTACGTGGTCTATATCTGTAGCGCCATTGCGAGGACTCAGTATCACACACAAGGACACATTTGTCACCAGCGCTCATGTCTCATGTCTCATTTCTCCCTGTGGCCTGCTACTCCATCACATCACAGCCACAGTGTATGGGTGGTCCACTGGACTACAAAGACACTGGTGGTTGGTGGGGGTGGTGGGAGATGATGGGTTGGGGTGGCTGGGGTGGCGGGCGGGTGGTTGGGTGCGCGGGCAGTCAAAGGGAATAAAGTGTGTGATTCAGTGGGCCGTCGGATGGATGGAAGACGAAGATGGAAGTATTTTTAGCGTATTGTCCAGAGGGCAACGTGAAACCTTCTGGTCTGTAGGAGCCCGGAAGAGTAGACGGACAGTTATTAGATTTACTGTCCACCGAGGGAAGGAAGAGGGGTCTGGCCTCCTGACATGGAGATGATCTCACTGGCGATGGCCGGCTTTTTATGGTGTGGATTTGTTTTTCACTTCCACATTCAAACTGCCGTCTTCACCGCTCGCACCTGGTCTCATTGTCTGAAAAACGCACCGATGAGAAAAAGCGGCAAAATTAGCCCGGGAATCATCACTTTGAGTGCACTGTCTGATTTGAAAGACTTCTCCATGAAAGTTCAAACAAAAGCGTGAATGAGCGGCGATGCCTAAAGGACTTTTGGGGATTAACGTTCGAGGAAACGCACCAGCCGTCCGGAATTCCCCCGCGTCAATGTCAACGGCAATCTTTTATGCTGGTACAATAATATTTATGAACAGACATATTCCGGAATAAGTCACTGAGACTCGCCCGACAGAGCAACATTGTTAGGTCGAGCCATTTATATTCAATAGACGTTTAATAGAGGTTTTATATAGAGGCCCTGCGATAAACCTAGCAACCAGAGCCCCCACACATGAAATCCATGGCTAAAATCATCACATCACATAACACGGACACCTCGATGCCTCAATGTTGTCCAATTATGCTGTTGTTGTGGTGTCTTAATGTTGTGAAATCTTGTTGTTGTTGTTGTTGTACAGTGAATATGTACTGTTTTGTAATTGGGTTTTTATTTTACAGTGTTAAATGTGTTTTTATACGACGAGTTTTCATGTTCTTAATGGATATCTTATTCTCCGATTCCTGCCTGCAGGGACTACAGGTGCAAATGAGCTGTTAGATAACTCTGGTACAGCTAAGAAGCAGGACACTGTCCCTGTCATACAAACAAACAAATGAATACAAAAATGAAAAAAGAAATGCTTACAGTACAGTACAAAGTATGGAAGTGTTGAATCATCCACCGAACGATAACCTCTGCAACCCTGCAGCCCCGTCTTAACCTCCGCATCCTTTCAAAATGCACAGATTCTGCGCCGTCCGCCCGGGGAGGAAACGTTGTGGCCGTCTTGCGGTCGGAGCAATTAGCGAGGCACTCATCTGCAGCAGCACGACGCAGGGCTTTCTTTTCTCCGCCATGTCTCGGAACAACGCAATTAGACCCCCGTGGTGGTGGTGGTGCTGGTGTCGGACAATGGGGCACACGCTCTCGGTCGTCAATTGATTTCCCGATCTCTCTGCACGCTCGCTCCTTCACTCTCTGCCACCACCGCTTATTAGTCTAACCCCCTTTGCCACTCGAACTCTGACAACATTGGACTCAGTCACTGGAATATTAAATTACCGCAATGTACCGCGATAGAAGTTTGTGTATTGTAAATCCATTACTTTGCACTTAAAGGGGACATATTGTGTGATTAGCCATGGCTCGCCGTTTTCACGATTGCCACGTGACTAATCTCTCGTGACATCACAAGTGGGGATGTCCACCTAGATGTGTGATTACGAGGTCACCACATCTACCAGCCTACCCAGTGGACTGTACTGTACCGACAGGTAAACTGATCTCGTCAGCATACGTCTAGGTGGACATTCCCACTCGTGATGTCACAAGACAACGGTAGTTACACGGCAATTGTAAAATGGCTTGCAACGGCTAATCACACCTGGTGGTATAATCGGGCACCTTCAACGGTCCGCTCCCTCTGTCCCCCTGTGGATTTCCTCAAACCAATCAGGGTGGATTTCCCCAAACCAATCAGGGAAGAAATGAACCGGGAGCTCGTCGTAACTCTGTCAGCTCAAGTCAAATCACAACAGAGAGGCTAAGCCATTTCTAACAGAGTACACCCAAATAGTCGCTCTTAGATGTTACATCACCTTTAAGTCAGTCAACAGATTGACACCGCAGCACCATTCACCTCGCCAGCGCAGCGATGACATGTGTTGTGTTAAACTGTGTGCAAACCAGCACGGGTCATCGCTGTTCCTCCATGGCTTGTGTGTGCTTGTCTGGATGTGTCTCTTCATCCTAGCAGGGTACTTGCGACCTCTTGTTGTTTTTAGATTTTCCGCTAATCTACTCGTGCCCGCTTGGCAAGCATGAGCCCCTCGGAGCAGAAAACGGGACCGCAACAGCAAGTGTGTGTGTGTGTGTTCGTCTGCATGTGTGTGTGAGGAGTCCTCCGAAGCGGCAGGTACTCAACGGGAGGGAACTGTCTGGGTCTGTCTGTTTTCCGAGGCGTGAGGACTTGCTCCGGCGTGCAGGGACTAGTTGCGCTGAAGATTCTAGGTGCTGCTCCATTACGTTTGCAGGGACGCCCTGAGCAAATAAAACTCCTTGACGACGCTCACACACCTGCGCCCGGCTGCGTGGAAAACCCGGGACTTGTACAACGCCAACAAAGAGAGGCGATGTCTCTTTGTCTCGCAGTCAACAATGAGGTCCACATGCATCAGTCACAGCCAGTCGTCGTCGTCGTGAGTGCAAACAGAAATATGTGTGGCGAGTCGCAAAGAACTCCCAAGAAGTCGGGATGTCTCTTACCTTGCAGAGCAGGTTGTTCTGTCTTGGATGGGAACAGGGAGACTGTTTGCTCTCAGGACGAGTTGCAGAGAAGGAGAGGAGTGGTTGAGAGAGGTTCAGAGGGAGGGAGGGAGGGAGGGAGGGAGGGAGGGGGAGGGAGAGAGAGAGAGAGAGAGAGAGAGAGTGTGCGAGAGCAGACCAGTGAGTGGTCTGATGGTTGTAAGCTCCTAATTGATCGGCCTGCGAGGACAGTAGACTTGCCTTCCTCCCTCCCACCCCTCAGCTGGAGGAGGAGGGGGAGGCGGGAGGGCGGGTTCAACCCAGCGCCACACCCACCCACACCATGTGGAACATTGTGCCGACCATACACATGGTCTGTGTGCAGTGTAAGCACCCCCCGTGTGAATGCATGCACACACACACACACACACACACACACACACACACACACACACACACACACACACACACACACACACACACACACACACACACAGGAAATAACATGGGGCATTCCTATGGTAAAAAAGGCCCGCGGGTTGATGTCATGACAAAGTGTATTCCTCACCTCCTCATGGAAACCCGCCCTATCGACCCGGGTCAGGGTTGGAGAGTCCTCTTCACCATTGTCTTTGGCTGCAGCTTCAAGGCCAAGACTGTCAATCTGTAGAGCCTGCCTCTCACTTCGGGGGTGGGGGGGGGGGGGGGGTCACATGTGAGGTTTGCACTTTGCACCCGGTACGCTAAACAACTTGTGTTTATGAACGCAGCGCGATGACACACATTCACTCTGTTGGTCAGCTGTCGTGGTTTAAATGTCCCAACGAGGACTTTGTTTTTTTTTCCCAGTGATAAATAAATAAATACTTAACTCGCACCAACAACCACAGCAAATTCCTCGTATGTGAAAACTACTTGGCGAATAAAGCAATTCTGATTCTGATTCTGATTCTGAGCTAAATCTGCCCTGTAAGTGTGGCGGCCAAATACTGACTCCAGTATCATCTGTCCGAAAGTAGTCTATCAAATCAGACTTTAGATGATATGTACATTTCTGAAAGCAACTAAAGACTTGAAATGAATGGCATGTATCTAAACCTTGGTCAAGTTCCCTATAGGCCAGGGTATGTTCCCCCAGAGATGTTGAAATAGTCTGGGTATCTAACCTTCAGTTCAAGGATAGTGTATGCCAGGTGATGTGTTTCACAGAACCATCTGGGAAGTCGTCATTGGAAACTGTTTGTGGAAAAGGGACCTTTAAACAAACATTTGCCTTCACACTGAGGTCACGCCGAAACCCCGTAGCTCTCAGTAGGACGCTGATTGGTCCAAACCACTGGTGGTTCGTACACAAACGGATATCTTGAAGCCTGGCCCAGACCGATCTTAAGAGAGAAACAGAATGTGAACTTGCGAGATCAGAATGGTCTAACGAGACTACTGTAAGCCAAGCCTCAAGCAGGCCAACAGGTCTCAGGGAACACACATAATATAGGTCAAGCTACACCCCAAAGCGGCATTACTGAGCGAACATCGTAATATGTGCCAACATATGTGCGTTTGCAGTTATTATTGATTTGCAGAGAACGGCCAATCTGTACAAGCTTGGCTCTGGCATTGTTGAATTTCTGGGTCTGATAATTAACTTTCAAGCCTCTCTCTCTCTCTCTCTCTCTCTCTCTCTCCTCTCTCTCTCTCTCTCTCTCTCTCTCTCTCTCTCTGTCTGTCTGTCTGTCTGTCTGTCTGTCTGTCTGTCTGTCTGTCTGTCTGTCTGTCTGTCTGTCTGTCTGTCTGTCTGCTCTGTCTGTCTGTCTGTGTCTCTCTACTCGTCTCTGTCTCTCTCTCTCTGTTTCGTCTCTTCTCTCTCTTGTCTCTCGTCTCTCTTCTGTGTGTGTGTGTGTGGTGTGTGTGTGTGTGTGTGTGTGTGTGTGTGTGTGTGTGTTGTGTGTTGTGTGTGTGTGTGTGTGTGTCAACACCCGCTTTCTGTTATTATAAGGAGCAGATGTTTATTTTCCGTTGCCAAATTGTCTTTTGTCACATTACTTGTTTGAAAATGTTTGATGACAGAGATAGCGTTGACTTGGCATGAAGTTGGTTCATTTAGGCTTGTATGAGTGTACACATTCCACATTGTTGGATCTTGTCGCGCTCTGGAGACGAGAATATTCTTGCAGACGTGTCCACTTCCCCGTCTTGCAGCGTATTGCGAATTAACTTAGCCTTTCCTGCCATGCCTGGCTTTTGCGCTTTGTTAATATCAGACCTAAAATCCTTTTCCGGTGTCACTGCCCCGTGGTGTCAAAAGTGTCCCGACAAGAATCGCGATTGTTTCTCTGAAGATGATCGGTGGACGACGACCCTGATCGTGCTCCTTTGGACCCGTGGAATCCTTGACTTTTGCCACCAAACTTCCTTCCTAAGTGTACAACAAATGATTTGCCATCACTTTTGTCATTCTACTGACGGTGCACTAAACCAAGAACAGAGGGAGGAGAGTGAGCGAGAGAGAGTGTCTGTTAAACTGAATGAGGTCACCGTGCTCAATGTTCTAAAAACAACGTCGGACAATTCCAGATGCAATTCCTCTTCATTACCCCATATCTTTATTTCCCTCGTCTATATCCGTCCGTAATAGAGGAGCCGCGCCGCTGTCTCTTCTACGTGGTCTATATCTGTAGCGCCATTGCGAGGACTCAGTATCACACACAAGGACACATTTGTCACCAGCGCTCATGTCTCATGTCTCATTTCTCCCTGTGGCCTGCTACTCCATCACATCACAGCCACAGTGTATGGGTGGTCCACTGGACTACAAAGACACTGGTGGTTGGTGGGGGTGGTGGGAGATGATGGGTTGGGGTGGCTGGGGTGGCGGGCGGGCGGTTGGGTGCGCGGGCAGTCAAAGGGAATAAAGTGTGTGATTCAGTGGGCCGTCGGATGGATGGAAGACGAAGATGGAAGTATTTTTAGCGTATTGTCCAGAGGGCAACGTGAAACCTTCTGGTCTGTAGGAGCCCGGAAGAGTAGACGGACAGTTATTAGATTTACTGTCCACCGAGGGAAGGAAGAGGGGTCTGGCCTCCTGACATGGAGATGATCTCACTGGCGATGGCCGGCTTTTTATGGTGTGGATTTGTTTTTCACTTCCACATTCAAACTGCCGTCTTCACCGCTCGCACCTGGTCTCATTGTCTGAAAAACGACGAGAGAAAAAGCCGGCAAAATTAGCCCGGGACATCATCACTTTTGAGTGCACTGTCTGATTTGAAGACTTCTCCATGAAAGTCAAACAAAAGCGTGAATGAAGCGGCGATGCCTAAAGGACTTTTGGGGATTAACGTTCGAGGAAACGCACCAGCCGTCCGGAATTCCCCCGCGTCAATGTCAACGGCAATCTTTTATGCTGGTACAATAATATTTATGAACAGACATATTCCGGAATAAGTCACTGAGACTCGCCCGACAGAGCAACATTGTTAGGTCGAGCCATTTATATTCAATAGACGTTTAATAGAGGTTTTATAGAGGCCTGCGATGAACCTAGCAACCAGAGCCCCCACAATGAAATCATGGCTAAAATCATCACATACATAAACACTGACACTCGATGCCTCAATGTTGTCCAATTATGCTGTTGTTGTGGTGTCTTAATGTTGTGAAATCTTGTTGTTGTTTGTTGTACAGTGAATATGTACTGTTTTGTAATTGGGGTTTTTATTTACAGTGTTAAATGTGTTTTTATACGACGAGTTTTCATGTTCTTAACGGATATCTTATTCTCCGATTCCTGCCTGCAGGGACTACAGGTGCAAATGAGCTGTTAGATAACTCTGGTACAACTAAGAAGCGGGACACTGTCCCTGTCATACAAACAAACAAATGAATACAAAAATGAAAAAAGAAATGCTTACAGTACAGTACAAGTATGGAAGTGTTGAATCATCCACCGAACGATAACCTGCAACCCTGCAGCCCCGTCAAGAGAGAAGTAGTTTTAATCGTCTTAACCTCCGCATCCTTTCAAAATGCACAGATTCTGCGCCGTCCGCCCGGGGAGGAAACGTTGTGGCCGTCCTGCGGTCGGAGCAATTAGCGAGGCACTCATCTGCAGCAGCACGACGCAGGGCTTTTTTTTCCGCCATGTCTCGGAAACAACGCAATTAGACCCCCGTGGTGGTGGTGTGGTGCTGGTGTCGGACAATGGGGCACACGCTCTCGGTCGTCAATTGATTTCCCGATCTCTGCACGCTCGCTCCTTCACTCTCTGCCACCGCCGCTTATTAGTCGAACCCCCTTTGCCACTCGAACTCTGCAGACAACATTGGACTCAGTCACTGGAATATTAAATTACCGCAATGTACCGCGATAGAAGTTTGTGTATTGTAAATCCATTACTTTGCACTTAAAGGGGACATATTGTGTGATTTAGCCATGGCTCGCCGTTTTCACGATTGCCACGTGACTAATCTCTCGTGACATCACAAGTGGGGATGTCCACCTAGATGTGTGATTACGAGGTCACCACATCTACCAGCCTACCCAGTGGACTGTACCTGTACCGACAGGTAAACTGATCTCGTCAGCATACGTCTAGGTGGACATTCCCACTCGTGATGTCACAAGACGACGGTAGTTACACGGCAATTGTAAAATGGCTTGCAACGGCTAATCACACCTGGGTGGTATAATCAGGGCACCTTCAACGGTCCGCTCCCTCTGTCCCCCTGTGGATTTCCTCAAACCAATCAGGGTGGATTCCCCAAACCAATCAGGGAAGAAATGAACCGGGAGCTCGTCGTAACTCTAGTCAGCTCAAGTCAAATCACAACAGAGAGGCTAAGCCATTCCTAACAGAGTACACCCAAATAGTCGCTCTTAGATGTTACATCACCTTTAAGTCAGTCAACAGATTGACACCGCAGCACCATTCACCTCGCCAGCGCAGCGATGACATGTGTTGTGTTAAACTGTGTGCAAACCAGCACGGGTCATCGCTGTTCCTCCATGGCTTGTGTGTGCTTGTCTGGATGTGTCTCTTCATCCTAGCAGGGTACTTGCGACCTCTTGTTGTTTTTAGATTTTCCGCTAATCTACTCGTGCCCGCTTGAAGCATGGCCCCTCCCTGCCTGTTCGAAACAGGCAGACCGCATGGTCTCAGGTATGGCTGCTTGCAGGTTTCTCGGGAACCGCTCAATACCCAAATTACTTCATACTCGACACTGCACTTCCCTGGGTCCCTGCACAGGTGATACACCTGGCAAGTGTGAAGGCGATCGGGTGAACGGTTGTCGAGAAAATCGACTTACAGCCACGCACACACGCACGCACACACATGCATACAGAGACTCCTTCCATTATACTTTTAGTTGGATATTGCAAAAACATGCATGGAATGCGCAAGAAAGATATCGATTTCATATCCGCAACAAGCAATACAGTTTGTGTTCTGTTACGTAAATCGGAAAGCCTTTTTTTCACGAGCTTGCCATTTGTAACCAAACCAACAGACAAACAGACATGCAGACAGACTGGTTGATAGACAGACAGACAGACAGATGGATAGATAGCAGATGTCGGCGTGTCCCTCGAATGACTAGATTAGATCCACCTGTGAACCAACGGAAATCCCCGACTTGTATGTCCTGTGCCGTGTGTCAGCTTGCCCTCCGTCCTGCTTATTCGAGTGCTAGTGTAACACAAATGGTTGTAAAGGGACTATGTGTAGGGTTTGTAGGATTTGTAAATCTTATCAATAACTTAAGATGCCACGATGTGAACATGTCGTCATCCATCATCCGACTCTCTCCGTCACGCGTAGAACAGTCTGTAGTGCTGGCTGATTTATATTATATTAGAACCAGGTTTTTCTGGGGAAAGTGAAGAAAGTGATTAAGTGTGGATAATGGCTTCAACGTCTTTTCTTTCATCGGTTCATTTGTAAGTATGTTCATGATATTTATTGTCTGTAACGCACGCAGCTCGCACTCCAGTACTCCGAATGCACTTAAGAGCTCTGGAAGGCTGCAGTTCACTTCGCGGCCAAAGGGGTCAGCGATGAGATGGGGTTCATGATTCTCACACTATAGTACCTTTAGTGCTTAAGTGTATAAGATATCGGGGGTGGATGAGAGACTGCGGCCGGAGCATATTAAAATATCGCTTTCTACATTTTAACGATTATGCTTGTTGAACAGGCGTATTGATTAGATATTGGCTTTTTTTTTTAATGGTTTTTTTGGCACTTACAGTAACTACGAGCGCAGTTGGAGGGGCTACTCTTGTCTGCTCTCTGTGTGACACACGCCGCTAGTGATAGTCAATTATAAATGACACCAACGCGTTAAAAGGTACCAAAAGCTTATCAACACTAAAGTCTTTAATCATTTAACCAGGGACCCGCTTAATACCGGGTTTCGGGTTCGCACGACGACGAGAAGCACGGAAAAACGACTGAATGGTCGAATGCCACAATTGAGTCTGACATAGTTCACAGTCCCTTTGCATGTCTTCAGCAATGGCTTTCTAACATCTTTATAATGTGCTGAGAAACAAATCCCTGAATTTACTTCGTGAAGACTTCAAGTTGGGTTGTATTTTGTTAAACATTTATAGAAAAAGGATCAGCCGAAGATTGTCTAACTATAACTTAAGCCATGTCTAACTCTAACGACGAAACATTAGATTTCGTATCGTTTTTCCCCCGTGCATCAAAATGTATGCTTCTGAAACTTTATCAAGTCCTTTATCAAATCCACGTCTCTGTTTATTTTACTTGCTTGCCTGAATCAGTGGGGATAGCGTCATATTATTGTTTCTTTGGGTTCTAATAGCTCCCAAGGTGGCCTTCATTGTCCTGCAACTTTGGCGGTTCCTTATGAGCCTCCTGTCCTGCTGGTGGTGGTGGCGTTGGCCACAGAGGGACCAGATAAATGCAGAGTTTATTGGCTCTCCGTAATGTAGGACGGTGAAAACCCCTAATGATGCTTTTTGCACGCACACGTCATCGGACCGTCGCCGGCCCGCCGCCGCCGCCGCCACCCCCCCCCCCGCGGGAGAGAGTGGGGCTACTAATGTGTGGATCGAGGCACTCCCCTCCCAGAGGCCTGCTTTTGTTGTCTTTATGGCTCCACCCCCCCCTCCACTCCCCCCCCCCCCCCCCCCATCAGCATCTTGTTGATCCATAACCTCTCGCAATGTTTGTTGTGGCAAATATTGCGAGACAACGCACGCACACACACTCAGACATAGACATAAAGACACACACACACACACACACACACACACACACTCAGACATAGACACAGATGCACACACACATACACACACACACACACACACACACTCAGACACAGTCACACATACACACACGCACATGCACTTACGCACACACACACACACACACACACACATAGACACAGACATAAAAACACACACACACTCAGACATAGACACAGACACTTACACACACGCACACACACACACACACACACACACACAAACGAGAGAGAGGAACATCAAAGTGCCCCCCGGTCGCCACGGCCGCACGGCAAACAGGAAACAACATTGTCATGTTTTCGTTTTTTTCCTTCCCCTTCGTCCTTCGTTCCATCATCGCTTTAACTCTTGCGTCGTAAAGTTGTGGACTAGCACTCATTACGCCACTATTCAATTACGAGGGGGAAACACTTATCTTGATGGGATTTAAAACGCCGATGTTGGACATAAAAGCCCCCCCTCCCCCCCATCGCCCCCCACCCATACCCCCACACCCCCCTCCCCCACCTCCCCCCCCCACACCTCTTAAACGGCGGCTATGTAACGGGATCGGCCAGAGTCTCGGGTGTCGTTCTGACTCCAGATTGAATTATGGAATGGCGGCGGGCAGGCGGTAATGCTACTCCTCTCCTCCTCCTCCTCCTCCTCCTCCTGCTCCTCCGTCCCGTGATGCACCGAGGAGGGGAGGGAGACGAGGGGGGAGAGCGAGGAGAGAGGAGAGGGAGGAGAAGGAGGAGAGAGGAGAGGGAGGGAGGAGAGGGGGGGAGGGAGGAGAGAGAGGAGAGGGGGAGAGAGGAAGGGAGGAGGAGAAGGAGGAGAGGGAGGAGAGAGAGGAGGGAGGCGAGGGAGAGGAGAGGGGGGAGAGCGAGGAGGGGAGGGAGGAGAGGGGGAGGGAGGAGAGAGAGGAGAGGGGGGAGAGAGGAGAGTGAGGGGAGGGGAGGTACAGTAAGTGGGCAGGACACGACCACGAATTACATCATCTTCCTCCTCCACCACCCCACCTGTTAATATTTAATTATGTGTGTGCGTGTGTGTAGTGTGTGTCTGTGTCTGTGTCTGTATTTGTGTGTTAGTGTGGTGTGTGTGTGTGTGTATGTGTGTGTCTGTTTCTGTGTGTTAGTGTGTGTGTCTGTGTATCTGTGTGTTAGTGTGTGTGTGTTTGTGTGTGTGTGTGTCTGTGTGTGTGTCTGTGTGTGTGTGTGTGTGTGTGTGTGTCTCTGTGTGTGTCTGTGTGCATGTGCGTGTGTGTGTGTGTGTGAGAGAGACACACACGCTTGGTTTGTGTGAGAAAAAAAAAAACCGGGCTAGCTGGTCAAGCGGAACGTGATTGTGTTACACGCGTAAAATAAGTTTTTAATTTAAAATCGGAAAAAAGGGGACCAGCTATTGAATTCTTTTGCGTACTGTCGCCTGCCATGTCACAAGTATTTCACTGTTCAGAATGGCCCTGTGTCATGATGCACATGGGACAATGAAACACTTTGACTTTGACTTTCTCTGACTTCTGTTTACCGTGGGGTGGCCGTAGCTCAGGAGGTAAGAGCGGTTGTCTGTCGACAGGAAGGTTGCCGGTTCGATCCCCGGGCTCCTCCCCCTCCTAGCTAAGTGTCGAGGTGTCCCTGAGCAAGACACCACCTAACCCTACTGCTCCTGACGTGTTGGTTGTTACCTTGCATGGTTGACACCGCCGTCGGTGTATGGATGGGTGAATGTGAGGCGATACTGTAAAGCACTTTGGATGAAAGCGATGTATAAATGCAATCCATTTACCGAGACAGATAACAGAATATCTTTATCGCGATCCATAAAGGTCACTCATTTTGTAGGTTGTTGCCAGTCCTTCACAAATCTGATGTGACTGATTTAGACGGAGCGTCAACTGCCACACACGTTAACGTTGTTCCTCATAGCTGATGCATGATGTCACCATCAAGTCGCATGACAGAATTTGCCCAAAAGGTTCTTGATTAACTGCTCATAGAGACCAATTGTGGCAAAGAAAAAACCCCAACGCGTGTGTGTGTGTGTGTGTGTGTGTGCGTGTGCGTGTGTGAAATTAATGACACTGAGCAAGAACCACAATCTATTGTATCGCATGGACATCTTGCATACCATTAGGTTATACAAATCCATATTGTTTGACTTAAAAAACACATTCTGGACATGGATAATTTAGCACCATTAAATTCATTAAAGCCCTTTACTGGTGTTTCTGTTCTTTTCATGCTCTGGCTGGTTCTGAAAACATCTGGCCAACATCAGACGGCAATAATACAAACATTTGAGAACATTTGTTAGGTTTTCTTTGGCAACTGTGTTCCTAAGGGAGGGGCACTGGAACATGCTTTAGAAAGGATGCCAAACTATGTCTCCACTTTGGCACAAAACCCTACCGTACAAAACATGTAGGCCTGGTTTAGGGCCTATACTCTCTTTAATGCCGATTGTGTTACTTGAAAGCTGCAAGTTTCTGCATGAACTGTAAGACTCGGCCTGGTCTGTGACTCATTCATTATCGCATCTGTGTTCTCTGGAGTTTCTGTGGAAGCACACTGGTCAAGTCCAACAATGTTACACAACGTTGGTCTTTGGCATCACCCACCTTTTCAACAGTTCACACAATAGTACTGACAAAATATGCTAAATTGTAAACACTACGCCCCAGCCCGAGCACTCCGCTCGCCAAATTCTGCCAAACGACTGGTACCGCCTTCACTAGAAACAGCCAAACATCGCTCTTCCAAGTCCCAACGGTTCTGGCTCCGCAGTGGTGGAATGAGCTCCCGGCTCACGTCAGGACGGCCGAGTCGCTCGCCAGCTTCCGCAAGAGACTCAAGACCCACCTGTTCAGAGTTCACCTGGACTCTACATAACCCCCCCCTAGCACTAACCTGCGTGTTTATATGTCTTAACACTTATTAATGGCACTTAGCATTGTTGTTCGTTCTCAGATGTTGTATCATGCTTAGAATCGCACGCCTGCCCAGCTACTTATGCAGGCAACTTGGCAATTATGAAACTCGTTCTATTCGTCTCGTAAATATGAATGCTCGAAAACAGCTCTATTCTTATCTTCAGGTACCACAGTGATATATTGCTGCCTCTCCTTCAACAAATGTACTCTTTGTAAGTCGCTTTGGATAAAAGCGTCTGACAAATGCCCTAAATGTAAAATGTAAATGTAAAATATGTAAATATGGATATTGTCATTTTTAACTTGAACTGTGCCTGATTGTGTTTGTTTTAACCCTCTTCTTTTTCCCCATAATTATACGTTTTTACTTTTTCTCCTGCGTCAATTCGAAATCAATTGTCCACGTGTGTATTGCAGATCATTTATTCCAATTAGACATAAGCCAGATATGAGAGGAAATATCAGAAGAAATATCAAACTACATTGCACCAGTGGCGTCCTCTGGTGGTCGACGCTGGTAACTGCAACTGTCAGGATTAAGGCTGCTGACTTCTGGTTTTTCTCTTCTGTTCATGTAAAATGTTTTGTGACAGAAAGTGTACATCGCACCGAGGACAAAAGAGATTTCTGTATTCATTTCTACAGTCCTCAACAATAGGCCTAGAAGACACACTCTTTAGCAGAGGGAACAACGTTTGTTTGTGTCATAAGAAAAGTCATATTATTATGGCATGGTCATTGGTTTTATTTCATTGTTCTGCACAGGATGAAACACACGGAAACACGTACAAACACCGCAAGTTCATCAGTTAACTGTACCAGGAACCCACCACCATCCATGAACTAAATCAATCACTTAATATGTCTCCAACGGGAATTAGGGAAGGTTTTCAAAGCCATATCAATAATAAGATTGTTTAAGTACAAAAGAAATACCTCACCGCCACTCATCACGTCATTGTTCATCATGTACAAATCATTTCTTTTTCCAAAACTGATAATGAAACAAAATATTACTGTCAAATCACAAATGTGGGTGCATTTGCTTTGGTTAAAGGCTTAACGAAGGCCCCATAGGTGATCACTGTAGTGTGAGAGGTACGCTGGCAAAACTAATATATCCTTAAACCCAAGTTATTATTTTGATAAAATGTTTTTCCTCTTTGGTAAATATTCAAGCAAGTGTAAACAACGCTTTCTAAAATGTGACAAATTCACCACATAGGATGTTCAAGAAAATGTACAGTTAAGAATGGACCCACTTTAGTTGATGTCACAGTGTGGAACAGACATTATCTAGAAGACATCTAGCATGAATACAATCACGGTAAGACATTGTTATTTACTTTTGGCAGGTTAAAGGGAAGGGGTTTGGGTCCATGGATCATCTAAACATCTCCCAACATAAAGATTGCAATCAGAATCATCTTAATCACGGATCAAACATCACATTTGTGCCAGACAAACTTAAGATCAATATGTGTTTTATCAATAGCCACGTCATCTGACGACAGACAAAGGTTTCTCAAT
Source organism: Coryphaenoides rupestris (assembly GCA_002895965.2). Lineage (NCBI taxonomy): Eukaryota > Metazoa > Chordata > Actinopteri > Gadiformes > Macrouridae > Coryphaenoides > Coryphaenoides rupestris. The sequence continues at coordinate 375,549 of PIJE02000299.1, forward strand.
TTGGTCTTGGTCCCAATGTTGAGATGAAAGACAAAATGAAAGAATTAAATGTTCAATGATCAATATATTAGATAATGTTGAATAAATAAAAATACAATATATCTTCTGTGCCTATGTTCCCCACATCGCTTGTAACTGGGGTTTCCTTCCTTATGCCATTAAAATGAATGGATAAAAATGTGTATATCTCGTGATCTGATCGTTGCATAAAGCACGCAGGCTCAAATCATTTATCTTCACTTTGCATACAGACAGACCTCTGCCACACTGTTTTAAAAAAAAAAATCCCGTAACCCTTTAACACCTAAGCCTCAAACAGTCCGCCTGGACCACTGTGAGTAAGTGCTTTTGCCCTCTTTTTCAGCATTCCTTGAACTTTCAATATCTGGCAGCTATTTTGCATTACTGTATGTTATAGGTATGTAAAGACAGTGTTTAAAGAAAAGTCGCAAAATATACGAAAACAGACGCATTTAAATACACCCCACCAAACAACACGCACACACACACACACACACACACCCAGCCACAGAAGTCACAGTGATACAAGTGTCACATGGTAAAGACACACACACACACACACACACACACACACATAAGCCTGCTGTTGTAATAAACACACACACCCAACAAAGCAAGGTAAGGGCACGGGGAGAGGAGGGAATGAAATCAGGAAGCAAATATAATTTATGCATTATTACATAACGTTACACAGAGAGGGATGACGACCCCCAAAAAAAGGTCAATCTGCTCTACCTACGGTGGCGATGGTCGCCCTGTGTGGCGTGCAATCGTGTGATTGACAGGCAAGATGGGCGGGGCTCCTCCCTCGAATGAATCGGGGGGGGGGGGGGGGGGAAGAGAGGCCCTGATTGGTCGGAAATGTTGCCGGGCGTGGAGAGGCTCATTATCATCATCATCGTCGGTGTTAACGGTGCTTCGGCAGGAGCTCGCCCGACAGCTCGGCGATGTGCCTCCACGCCGCCTGGATGTGCCGCAGCTCCACGGTCCCGCGCGCAGATGGCGAAGCGCAGGAACGAAGCGGCCGCGGAGCTTGCAGGGCACCATGTGGATCTTCCCCACGCGGGTGATCTCCTTCAGCAGGGCCTCGTTCAGCTCGTCCGAACCCTGGTGAGGAACGCCGGGAATTGTGAGCGGAGAACGTTGATTTTCTTTCTTTTTTTTAAAGCAAACTCAAGACCCACCTTTTTAAGTCTGGCTTTTTAATTGAAATTTGTATTTTTAGAATATTTTTTTTAATTTACTTATATATCTATTTTATTTATTCATTTTTATTTTTATCTTGCCTACCTTTTATCTTTGGTTTTACTCACTTTAGTACATCTTTTAGTATTTCTTTTACTTTTTTTATTTGGTTTTACTCACTTCAATACATATACTCTCTTTAAAAATACTTCCACGGGACGATGGTTTACGGTTGTAAAAGAAATGAACAAAAGGTGTTCATTCCAAAGTCCAAAGTTGAGTCATTCTGTAAATGTACAGGTTAGGATAAGAAAACTTAACGTCTTAAAGTGACAGTAGCCAGACTACTCTGAACATTAATACAAAGTTAAAAAGGGGTTTCCACATTAAAGTACATTTTATTCACATTGCAATAAGTTATACAGTCCAACGCATATACTGTCTATTCTATACTAATGCTACTATTCCGCATATAATATTAAAACAATGACAATAATGTCAAAGACAACAACACTTGTATGTACTGTATGTATAAATAACACTTGTGCATGTCTAAGGTCTGGAGAAAGCGATGATGAAGATGATGTTCTCCTTACCTTCAGCCTGAAACAGACCAGTCCCAAGACCACTTCAGCGCAGATCTCAAAGCGTTTGTCCTCTCGCACCAGACTCTCAAACACTTTGGCCAGTTCCACGTGCTGTGAACACACACAAAAACTTGTGGATCTCAGGTCATATTCAGTAAGTTATGGAACATTGTCAAGTCAAACGCCTTTTGTGTCGCTGTCTAAAAACGATTAAAAGCTCCAGCCTGTTACATTTACCTGCAGAAGATAAAATAATCATAGTATGCAGTGTACACTATAGTAGTAACTTACATGCAACCAGCCCATTATAACTGAACGTCATTGTGGCTGCATTGTCTACTTCCACCACTAGATGGGAGCAAAATGGTGGCCATGCAAATGGATGACACACATTTATACAGAGAGCAGTAATTGACCACAAGGTTATTCCGGAAAACTTAGAAGCAGCCCAGCCGGGGGGGGGGTGCTGAGCCAATCAGGTCTCTAACCACAGACTCACTTCCTGGTTCCCAGCCAGTTAGTCACCACCAGTAAAAGCTTTAACGATGCAGGCGGTAAATGACCAATATCCAGACTTTTTCCAAACAATTAGTATTTTAAAAGCTACAAGTATGAGACTCTTTGTAGTATTAAGGGGCGAATTGCAAATGGATGTGGTTGACATGAGTTAGTTATTGAAGGAGGGAGACTCCAGACACAAATGAATCTGTATGTATGTATGTATGCATGTATGTATGTATTAGGACTGATCCATATGGAAAATAAATCACATTGCGATTATTTGGACAGACATTTCGATTGCTATATGCTTCACTATTAGTGGGAACGATCATTTCTTCCACCACAATTTTTATTCTCACTGAACAAAACTATGATGACGTATGATTTGTTGGGGTTCTGAAAAACGTGTGTATATATACGTACGTACATACATACATACATACATACTGTACATTCATCTATGTTTTTATTGGGTCACCACAAGGCCCTGACGGCATCAACGGGCTGTCAGCTTTGACTTTGCCTGACGAGAGCCACGCGAGCGGGTCTCAGCCATTTCCTCTCGCGTCTAATTTGAGTGGATGAACACAGCTTGACGGACAGTCGGCGCCGTGGCTCCAGGCGAGAGACGTGTACACAGACTGACGTCGCCGGGAATCGCTCCCAACGCAGGCCGATTGAGGAGAGCGGCGTCTCTATTCTCACAGCTGCCTTTCGGTCTTCACGACGACTCAAAGCGGGCGCATTGTGCCACCAGGTGTGAGTGTGAAGCAGCTTGCAAACCACGGCGAACCACACTCACACCTGGTGGCACAATAGGGGACCTTATATCCTACAGCTATAAAATCGTGCACAGATTAGCACCAACCTATCTCAAGGACCTTATTATATTTATATTATGCTTTTTCTTTTTGTTATACGCCGCATGTCTATTATTGTACTCCTAACCATCCCTGGAAGGAGGGATCCCCCCCCTCTCTGATCCGTCTCAAGGTTTATTTGCCTTTAAATATATTCTTGGCCACAACTATATGGCCTGTGAAGCCCTTTTGAGACTGTAACTGTGATTAAGGGGCATCACAAATAAAAATGTTACTTCTCCTCGTTGAATCTGACCGCCGTCGGGTATGTTTTTCCGACGGTCCTATTTGTACAGCTCTTCAGTCTGGGTGGGTGGTAGCGTCGCGTACCTTGCGGATGTAAGCCTGGAGACCGCTGAGTCCGTACATGCGGAGGACGAACCATATCTTCAGCGCGCGGAACCTCCGGCCCAGAGGAATGCCCCAATGCTGCGAGGCGGCAGAGGAGGAGGAAGAGGAGGAGGAGGAGGAGGAGGAGGAGAGGTGGGCGAGAGGAAGGAAGATGTGTGGAGAGATGAGAAGAGATGAGAGTGGAGGTGTGGAGAGATGAGAGATGAGGGGGGGGAGAGGAGAGGAAAGATGTGGAGAGAGATGAGGGGAGGAGATGGAGGACATCAATTATCGAGAGGAGGGCACGAGGGAAAGGAGAGGATAGGTTAGAGAGAAAGAGATATGTGGAGGTACAACGTGGAGAGATGAGAGGAGAGGCGTGAAGAGGAAAGAAAAGGAATAAAAAAAAAACATATATAGCACGACACCCAAGGCGGTGTGAAGCCAAAAGCATAATTGAACATTGAACAGGGCTGAAAAAAAAGTCTGTTCTTACCCTGTAATCTGTTATCAGACCTATTGGTGGAAAAACAACAATTTGGAGTTAGATAATGTTTCCAACAATGATTTACACAACAATGATTTACGACGACAACGATAAATAGTTAGTCGGATTGTACCTCCGGCGGCAGGGAGGGAGAGCCAGTATGGAAAACATGAAGCCAGAACAAACGAGAACAAACTATCTCATTTTATTTTTTCCGGGGGAAGGTTCGCTCAACACACATACGCCTATCTTTCTGGATGAATGACGATTTTTTCAACGCTGCGGCGGCTCAACCGAATCATCGGCATAATCTTAAGACGCTGCGGACCTGAATCCCCGTACGTTCTTACATTGAATTACCACCGTAGCCGCGATAAAAACGCGGTTTACGCGGTACATGACGCACACGGGGGGGCGGGGGGGGGGGGGGGGGGGTCGTTTGTTTTAAATCTCCATCTCGTCGTCTTGAATCTCGCTTACTGTCGTGCGGCGCACATTTGCAGTTACATTTACGTTTACATTTAGGGCATTTGTTTGTCGTAGCAGTCAACCGATCTCGACGCGGTTCTTAGGCAACGGATCGACTGTGTGAGTGGCACCCCCCCCCCCCCCCCCCCACGCCGCTAGCCGCGCAACAACCGCTAATTAGGTGGGAGAGCTCAGATCCTGTGTGCAACGGGGGGGCATACAATGGTAGGAGGTAGACCCTTTTTTCTGTCTCTTCTCTCTCTCTCTCTCTCTCTCTCTCTCTCTCTCTCTCTCTCTCTCTCTCTCTCTCTCTCTCGTCTGTCTGTCAAATAAATTATGGTTCAACTCTCTGCACATCTGCCAGGAGGAGAGAGTGCACACACACACACACACACACACACACACACACACACACACACACACACACACACACACACACACACACATACTGTATATACATATCACACACACACACACTATAATAATGTCTGTATCTAATGACGTTGGCCCTCATATTTTGTCGAGCGAGTATACTTTTCTACACTTGACATGTGTAACCTGTGTCATTTTTGCTTTGCACGAGTCAAACCCTTTCAATAATTTTCAATAAATAACAAACAACCACTCACATACATGGCCGAGGGCGCTAATGAAATGAGGCCATCGCCTGTGTGTGTGTGTTGTGTGTGTGTGTTGTTGTGTGTGTGTGTGTGTGTGTCTCCTTAATTTGCTTATCTGACAAAGCCGCCCCTCCGATCTAAAACCCTTTAACACCCGCCTCACACTCTGTAGGACTGCATCGGATTAAGACATTAATCCACTACGCTACAACAGTGGTCCTATTCAGCACTATAGCCTCGGCACGCTACAGCAGCGGACTCCTTCTAGAACCGCGACGGATGTACGGAGAGCAGGTGGAACGACGGTGGAACGACGAGGAGAACGACGAGGAGAACGACGTAAAATGCGTTAAAAAAAAGAAACACGTAAAAGTCGGTGTACGGTTAGACGACCTGATTCTTGGTTGTCGTGCTTGAGGTAGACCGGGTCCAGGTTGAATGCGCCGATGAGGTCTGCCCTTTTCTTGACCCTGTCGCGGTAAAAAAATATTAGTCAATGGAGAGAGAGAGAGAGAGAGAGAGAGAGAGAGAGAAATTATGTGATGACCATTAAAATTGCAAATACATTCAGGGCCCCCTGAAAAGAACTGCACGTGTGTATAACTGAATACTAAGTGCATATTTAACAGTAATCAATTAATCATGAGCTCGAATATAAGGTTATCATTATCTACACAGGTGGTAAAATGGACATCAAATAGGTTTTTTTTTTTAATCTTTATTATGTATATTGTGTTATCTTTATGTATATTGTTTGACTTGACTTTGACTTGACGAGTAGGTGTTTCATGTTTGTCTCATTTTCAACACGTGTCCATAGTTCTTTTCCTCATAAACAGTCAACGTGGTCTAAATAGTCTCGTCAAGGCCAAGGGCCCTGGTGGGCTACCGGATGCTGGGGTGGGGGCCAACTCTCATTAGAATCGCCCGTCTCCTCGGCCCACGTGTTTATGAAGGGTTAGGAAAACGTCAAAGAAATCAAATTCAAAAAAGTGACTGTAACACAGGGACACTGTAAGAGGATAATTGCTCCAAATTGCCTCGCAAAAAAATCATCATTTGCTGTGTGGAAGCAATGATGTCCCCTTTTCAAATCATCCAGGCTTTCAACGTTTAGGAGTGGTCTATGAAACCCTATGGGACTATAGTGAACCCAAGGTGAAGGCCACGAGGACATACTGTTGTCGTAAGTATTGTAAGTACTGTGTTATTGCCCCCCGATTGCAAATGTTAACCATCACTCATTTCCTGTGCGCCAAATCAGGTGGCATTGCCCCCCCCCCCCACCACCCTTCCCTCTCCCTTCCCTTCATCGTCAGGAAAATATCACTGTTTACTGGAGAGAGAGAGAGAGAGAGAGAGAGAGAGAGAGAGAGAGAGAGAGAGAGAGAGAGAGAGAGAGAATCAATCCAGTCCAAACACACCAGTTTGTATGTTGTGGTCTCGCATGACGGACCAAATGACCAGAATCGGTCCGTGCAAAAATCCAGACTACAAAGCACAAGGCCCCCCGTACAAAATGGAGGATCACTTCAGGATTGGTTGGGCTGGTTGCTAGGATATGAGTGATGGGCAGGCAACAGACTCCCCCTTTGAAACGGTCCACTTGGAAACTGCCAGCCAGGAGTGTTGTATTGTATTGTCTCCCTGCCCACCGCTTATTCAGTGAAGCAATGTCTGGCCCATCCCTTCTTCTGGCCCACATCAAGGTAATTAAGTGTTGATATTTAATATGAATCAACAATTGACACATTTCATGAGATAGTTTTGTTAAAAAGGTTTCATTGTGAATTATCCTTTATCAGAAAAATAGAATACTTAAGAAGTATTGGCAATGAAGAAGAGGTGAGAATCTACAAAAAGACAGACAAATGCCTCCTTGATGAACTGGATGAGGATGTAGGGGAGGCAAGCTGGAAGAACTGGAAACAGAAGGTGAAAAGAAAGTCATGAGAGAGAGAGAGAGATAAAAAGAGAAAGAGAGAGAAAAAAGCTTATATGATTTGATGCTGTTTCAGTTTCCACCGGAGTTGGTCCAGAAAATGGATGGCAAAGGAAAGTATTCTGAAAACACTGCAGGATTACTTCGCTTCATACGCAACCTCCTTGAACATTAGTAAGTAAAGATCATCAGATGGGATGCAGACATCCTTGACGCAACACACTCCTGGTGCATTTCCCTAAAAATGTACGTATTACTTTTGATGTTTTGTTCAGATATTTGGAAACACTCTGTTAAAAAATAATGATCTCTGTAGATACCCATACACTAAACAAACATAATGATAGCCTACTGTTGTAATATATCATTAATAATAATACTACTGTCTATGTTCTGCAGTTCTGAGGCCGCAGGGGATATTAATTTGATGTCCACATTTCCTGATCTCCTTGGACGTGTCTACACATTTGCCAAAAAGAAAGGTTGGAACAGCAGGCCCAGCCTGGAAAACATGTTTCAAGAAGAAGATGACATCACATCCGGTCATACGATGGACATGCTCAACCTCGAGGACCAGGCTACAGGCTTCTCTGTACCGGTCCAAGAGTCAGCAGGACCATCCCATTCAGTCACCGTCATCCCATAGGTGACAGTGTAGGTGAGGTGTGGGTTCAATCAGAGGGAGTGTCGCCTGTCTGCAGCTGTAGATAAACAGACGCCATGTCTGCATTCATTCGGCTCCTTTCCTTTCAATCAATAGTTTGTCTTTCAGCCTTTATTTCTGATTTTCTGTGATCTACAAAGAGAACTATTTATGTATCATGTCCAAATGTATATTATGTATTAAAAAATAAGTGTTTTGGGGCCGGCTAGTAGCTCAGGAGGTAAGAGCAGTTGTCTGGCAACAGGAAGGTTGTTGGTTCGATCCCCTGTCGAGGTGACCCTGAGCAAGACGCCACCTAACCCTAACTGCTCCTGAACGTGTTGGATTGTTACCTTGCATGGTTGGCAACCGCCGTGGTGTATGAATGGGTGAATGTGTGTAAAGCGCTTTGAATAAAAGCGCTATATAAATGCAATCTATTTACCATTTGTTTAATACACTCTCAAATGTATAATTTTACTTGTTTTTATGACTTGGTAAAGTGTTTTTAAGTACCTTGAAAAGCAGGTTTTCATACTGCTGTGTATTGCAGTCACTATAATTGCAAAAGGGCATTCCGCCATCGAGTGTAAAGATGTTTTAATGCAGAGCGTGAGCTACATTTATGTAGTCTGTGCTTATAGTATATTTTCTAAAGCCTATTTCTTCCAGGTGTTATGAACATGTATTGTATTTTTGCGTTTGCATAAAAAATGGCTCCTAATTTTTTGGTTACATTTATATTAAAGTTTAAAAGGCTTAATAAAACCTTATAAAAACCGAATGACTTTTGAAAAGATCCTTAATAGAGCAGCTAAGTTACCGCTGTAGTCTTCCACGTGGTTCATCGTTATCTTCCCAATGCGCGCCTGGACTACGCACATGCGCAATGCGTTGAAATGCGGTCACGTGCTTTACTGTCAACTGCGGAGGTGTCCGCCATATTGTCTGCAGGCTGGCAGGTTGTTTCGCTGCGTTTCATTTCATTGCAACACGCCCACATCCGCGTATTTAACGGAACGCCCCGTGACGTCACAGAGTAAACAAACGGACGTGCGGGGCCAGAAGTGACAGAGCGAATGACGCCAATATCCACCATATATTTTGTGCACTTCATTTGAACAATGCATGCATCTAAGAGGACCGAGAGCGACTGGCAAGGGCTGGTCTGCGAGGTGAGTGCTGCTGTCTGTGTCTGGACCCCCCGTCGGTACCTCCGCGCCATATGGAACCAACGCTCGTCTGTCTTCTCGCGATATTACCTACGAGACGAACTATTGACCTGAAACTTCAAACCACCAATTAACTATTAACCAAATATAAAATGCCTATAATTGGCTCGTTTTTTATTATTAGTAGGCCTATTATCATTATTATTACTATTTTCATGTTGTCATTTTTGTGTATACATAGGCCTATATTCATTATATTTCTTATCATGATTATTATGATTGTAATTGTTATTGTTCATATGATATAATTAGCCTGCATAATGTGCATATAGCCTATGCATGAGGCAGGTCAGGAGATGGGCCTATTTGATATCCTCGCCGTCGTCATTGTGTTATGTTGTATTTATCTCTTTATCTCTTTTTGTATGTCTTTCTGAAGTTTTTCGTGTGTAAGCGTAAACTGGAGAGCAAAAAGGAGGCCCTGCTCATCCTGTCCAAGGAGCTGGACACGTGTCAGCAGGAGAGAGACCAGTACAGGCTGATGGCCAACCAGCTTCGAGAGCGCCACCAGGGCCTCAAGCAGAAGTACCGAGAACTCATTGTGAGCACACAAAATGAATACACTTTAGTTCCAGTTCTTCCGGTCTTTCACTCCAGCCCCATCTTAGTTTTTCGTTTATTTCATTTTATTTTATTTTGTATTTTTATTTTTTCAAAAAAGTTGTTCTAATGGTACGAGTCGGCCATTTTCAATTTGATGAATGACTCAAAAGTGGAGCACATCTGGAGCAAATAAATACGAAATAATAATAATATATATCCATTAATTTTTAAAAAGAATATATATATATATATATACACGGTATATGTAAGATAAGATAGAACTTTATTAATCCTGAAGGAAATTATTGTGCCTGGTTGCATAGCAATAGAATAAAACAATAGAGAAATAAACAGTAGAATAATACAAATAAAATAACAGATTTACAGTAAGTAAGTCCTAGGAGAAGTATAAAAATATAGTTAGTGCTTTATTTATTTAAAATGGCTGGATCAAATACATGTAGAAATGTGTCTCTTTGGTGCTTACCGCGCTTTTCTGGCAGAAGCACGCAGGCGTGGCGTTGGGAGCCACTGGGTGTGTTGATCTATATACATAGCTCTATACAGCACTGGGTGTGTTGATCTATATACATAGCTCTATACAACACTGGGTATGTTGATCTATATACATAGCTCTATACAGCACTGGGTGTGTTGATCTATATACATACCTCTATACAACACTGGGTATGTTGATCTATATACATAGCTCTATACAACACTGGGTGTGTTGATCTATATACATAGCTCTATACAGCACTGGGTGTGTTGATCTATATACATAGCTCTATACAGCACTGGGTGTGTTGATCTATATACATAGCTCTATACAACACTGGGTGTGTTGATCTATATACATAGCTCTATACAGCACTGGGTGTGTTGATCTACAGTGGTGGCCAAAAGTTTAAAACCACCTTGCAGAAAATGCATTTTTTTCTCCTGAACCTGGGGGTTCCAACAGGACAATGACCCCAAACACATATCAAAAGTGGTAAAGGAATGGCTAAATCAGGCTAGCATTAAGGTTTTAGAATGGCCTTCCCAAAGTCCTGACTTAAACCCCATCGAGAACATGTGGACAGTGCTGAAGAAACAAGTCCATGTCAGAAAGCCAACACATTTAGCTGAACTGCACCGATTCTGTCAAGAGGAGTGGTCAAAGATTCAACCAGAAGCTTGTGGATGGCTACCAAAAGCGCCTAATTGAGGTGAAAATGGCCAAGGGACATGTAACCAAATATTAGCATTGCTGTCTGTATATTTTTGACCGAGCAGATTTGGTCACATTTTCAGTAGACCCATAATAAATTCAGAAAAGAACCAAACTTCATGAATGTTTTTTGTGACAAAGAAGTATGTGCTCCAATCACTCTATCACAGAAAAATAAGTGTTGTAGAAATTATTGAAAACTCTGGACTGCCATGACATACATGTTCTTTACAAGTGTATGTAAACTTGTGACCACAACTGTGTATATACTGTATATATTCTAACTCTACAAAGAAATGATTGTACAAAAGCGGCAATTTCACCCAAAACAACACCAATATTGACCAGGATCGGTCCGTGCAAAACTCCGGACCACAAAGCACAAGGCCCCCCGTACAAAATGGAGGATCACTTCAGGATTGGTTGGGCTGGTTGCTAGGATATGAGTGATGGGCGGGCAACAGACTCCCCCTTTGAAACGGTCCACTTGGAAACTGCCAGCCAGGAGTGTTGTATTGTATTGTCTCCCTGCCCACCGCTTATTTAGATCAGGGGTTTTCTGCATCTGCAGGCAGACGGAGAGCAGGATATTAGAAGAGAGATCGAGAGAAAGAGAGAGATAGTGACCAAATGACAAACAGGCTCGTATTAAAAAGCAAATGTTTCATGAAATGACAATTTCATGATATATATTTGGAACTGACAAACTCTAGACAATAGTCAATTCATTTGACAGTACAAGTATTGAGAGGCAGACGAGCCCTGGTGGCATAGAGGCGTTTACATGAACAAATATCAAAATACAAAATGTGAACCCAACTATTCATGATATATATAATAACAGCATTAAATTCCTGCTCTATTCATTTTTACAGTTTGCAGATTCATACAACTTCAACGCCCACAAATGGCTTTTAATCAACTTTGACTGCTCGACGATGTGGTAAGTCAAGCGACAAAAAGACATTCTACTGTTATATTTACATCCACCATCTTTTCCCTCAGCGTCATTTAGCCACCAACACTGAGTCATCGACACACAGCTCAAAGAACCATCTGCCTCTCTGTCAACAGTTCACAATAAAGACTCTGACACACACACACACACACACCACACACACACACACCACACACACACACACACACACACACACACACAACAACAATGCGGACATTATCTAAAGGTCTAACTCTGCCTCAGGAAATTACTCTCTGCTCTTATCTGTTCCTTCATGTGCCTCTCTGTCGGTCTGGGAGGCAGGAAGCAGCAGCTGCAACGGCGGCAAATCCACTTTCTCTTTCTCCATCTCTCTCTCTCTCTCTCTCTCCATCTCTCTCTCTCTCTCTCCCTCCTTGTTGTGGCGATCGGTTGCTCTCGCCCACTTGTTGGTTGACATTAACGTTGCACCGTTGAGCGCAAACGTAAGCCGATAATATGCATGCACGCATCAATTTAGCGTATTTCGCTCTCTCCGCGCACACGTTCATTCACGAATACACGTTGTAAAAGAAACGCTTTAAAAAAAAAAAAAAAGCTATGTATCGGACTTACCTCGACGCCGTTCAACAAAGGCCTGAATTCTGGACATATGAATGAACTTCCAGCGTACGCCGCATCGATATGCATCCAGATGTTCTCTGCGTTACCTGCGTTAGCGGGACGAGAGAAAATGTATATTTAGAGAATTCTGCAAATTCTCTCCCAATGAGCTGAACAGAGGTGAGCAGCGAGAGGAAGAAGACACCCATGTGTTCCCCCCCCACGAACGAGTAAGACCCCCAGAAACACACAAGCTGGGGTCCCCCCCCGGCACGGCGTAGGCGTACTCACACAGCGGGCCGAGCTCCGTGATTTTGTCAAACGCACACGAGGCCGTGGTGCCGAGCGTCGCGCAGAACTGGAAGACAAAAAGACGGCAAAATACACTCGATTGATTGATTGATTGATTGATTGAATTGTCCGATTTTCCAAATGCCATGGGGGGTCCGGTACTTCTACCCCTGCCTCGCCATGGAAGATAATACTGAATATAGAACTGAAAGCGACAATTATGCTGCAGGCACCAACAGCTCTGTTGTCTGGCAACTGGAAGGTTGCTGGTTCGATGCCCGGCGGCTCCCCCCCCCCCCCCCACCTCAGCCAAGCGTCCAGGAGTCCCTGAGCAAGGTGTTGCCAGCTGTGGCATGTAAGAATGTGTGTATGAATGGTCGAATGTGAGGCAATGTAAAGCACTTTGGATAAAAAAACGCTGTATAAATGCAACCCATTTACGTGTTACCAGCGCAGTTTAACAGTTGTGCTCCCTGTGACTAACAACTGGTAGGCTGATCTATCCACCAGACATCTGGGTGGACATACATACATTCCCACTTGTGATGTCAAAAACCAGAGATTCTGAAACCGCTTGGGGAAGGGCTAATCACACTCACACCTTGGTGGTATAATAGGAGTCCTTTAAAGGAAAGGCTGTGGAACAAACCGTCGCTTTATTTTGATGTCCTTGTTCCTTGATTCTCCTCAAATGCATCAGATCTTTGCAAAAAAAATGAAGTCTAATGGACGTGTCATGAAAGTCATCGCCTTGGTAGTGCAGGGAAGCAAGGCCTGGCTGCCATTTACTGTATAACATCTACCACACAAGATCATAAGTAATTCTTTCGGGCTCTGGGCTGACCAAAGACGTCAGAGCGCATCTCTCCCCCCCCGATAGGGATCTGGAGGGAGGGGGGGCGGGGGGGGGGTCTGCTACACACACTGCGTCACCGACAGGAAGTGTGTCATCACCATCATCATCCTCATCACCATTTTCATCATCAACAGCGTAGCGGTTGCCATGGTAGGTAAGGCATGTTGAGGTTAGGTGCTCTTAAACGGTTTGTCTGCCCTTGTGTGAGTGCGTGTGTGTATGTATGCGTGGGTGGGTTGGTGTGTGTGTGTGTGTGTGTGTGTGTTTTTTGGCGTTAATTGGTCGCACACTCATTTCCTTTACGAGCAGCACCGTTTCGGAGAAATAACCGTGAGCTGGTTTGGTTTTGTACGACGTTTTGTCCGAGCTGTAAGCTGTAAGCTGTAAGAGCAACACGGATGTTTATGGATCTCGTTGTCAAATAAACAATGAATCAGGAATCTACAAAGAAAAAGGAAACTCATATTGAATGGCAAATGGCCCATCTAGCCACCCGTGTACAGAATCTAATGTCTTTCATTAGCGAGTGTAAGAGAGTATTGATCTCATCATCTCATATACTGTGTGTGTGTGTGTGTGTCCACATGTCCCCTTACAAAGAAGGGTATCAATCCAGCCGCCTTGTCCTCAGCCACCATCTTCTCCAGCGTCTTCCCTCGGACGGAGAAGTTGTCGTCGGTCGGGACCTTCCGCATCGCCACGCCGCCGATGAGCGCGGCGCGCTCCACCGACGAGTGGGCCTGAGGTGGGAAAACGAACGAGGATCAGGGATTCTGGGGGCGACTATGCAGCCCCCGCCCCCCCCCCGCCACCCCCAGCCTTAATTGGACCACAGGGTTCCTCTAGGTGTGGGATGTTCTGCAGATCTATGTTCGCACGGGGATGGGTGAGGACATTTAGTCAAGGCGTTTTTCATATTAATCTCTTGAAAGTGGTCATAAATAATAAAATGTTCGGGAGTGGACACGCTACCCAAAATACCACAACCAATATCACAGCCAAAAATAACCATACCATACAATTAGTCGATTAACTATCAAGTCCTGGCTAAAATTATACCAGTTTGAACTATCGACCCACCAAGGGACTGCCGTTGGAAATTAGCTTTGGCTATTAACACGTGTACAGTATCAGTCGGTCACTGCTTCTGCAACTGTCAATGTTTCTCTGTACTTACTAACCCCTTACAAATAAATCCATTATTATAATTATTATCAGATGTATAACCCAAACCCCTTTGTTCACAGAACAATGTCCTCGCCTCGGCAAGCGTACAGCCGTAAACCGAGGCAATAACAGCACTTGGAACCTCATCGGGTAGCATGCGTAGAAACAACACCGTCTCTGTCTGTTAAGTAAAGGTCTGCGACGGCCCCCAGGACACGCTCTAATCCAATCACGGCGCTGGTCTCGTATTAAACCTGATTAGAGCCAGCCGCTGACCCCGTGTCTCTCGTTAACCCTGACCTGCTCCCTGACGGGTTACCACCACCACGGCAAGGACCGCAGCGGGTGGCGTGGCAGCCGTGCTTCGAAAAAGAATTAACTCTTTGCTTGCGCCACACAAATAGACATTTCCGCCTGCTTTTCACTTTATTTTATTTAGTCTTTAATTTGATGTTGCCTTTACTTACTGTGTGTGTTTTCATGGCTTTTAATAATTTTTTATCTGTTTAAATTGTGTTTGTTGTTACTGTAAAGCACTTTGTAACTGTGTTTTGGTGCTATATAAATACAGTTTATTATTATTATTATTTGAAAATACTATGACAATCGTACATACTACTAGCTATCCCACTGTGTGTATTGTCTTTATTAATAATGGCGGGAAAAGAACGAAATAAGGATGAATGAGTTTACGTAGGATAAAGTAGACAAAGTTAGATGAAGTTCTCAGACACCAAATGACTCTTCCGACAAACAAAGACTCACTCAAAACCACAAATATGCTTTGGCTCAAAATGATAAAAGCGAAAAAAATTAAATAAATAAAGGACCTTACCTGTTCGGAAGTGTACGCAATCAGTTTGGAGAAAATGTCCGCCTCCGATCGTTTGGCGTCGGTTTCTTGGACACGTCGCACCACTTTGCAGCGAGCAGCGAGCAACGCCATCAGAGTGGCTTCGCTCGCCGTACCCTAGAAGAAGAATTAAATGATACAGTGCATGTTAAAACAACGTTCGGTACACATGTCGTATAAACTATATCGCGAGCCGTTTCACAATTGCCATGTGACTACCGTCTAGTGACATCACAAGTGGGAATGCCCACCGAGATGTATGATTCACAGTCTTCATCAGTCTACCTGCCTATACCCGGTGGACTGTACCGACAGGTAAACTCATCTAGTCAGCATACATCTAGGTGGACATTCCCCACTTGTGATGTCACTAGATGGCAGTCACGTGGCCATTGTGAAACGGCTCGCAATGGCTACTCACACTCACACCTGGTGGAATAATAGAGGGACCTTTAAATAAAGAAAAGGAAAAAAGGTGGACGTAATATGGCTTCATTCAGTCGTTATGTTAACCGTACGAGTCACCCGGGACATCTTCGTTGTTGTGGTGATGCTCTGGTTCATGATCGAATCATTGTGTGCGCCACTTATAATAACATAATAAAATGCATTGCATTGTCTGCTAAATGGACCCACAGGCAAACTGTGTTGGACGACCTTTAGCATGTTGAAATAGTGACACACGTTAACCTTGAAATATGTGGTTAGTCTGTGGGTAAACCACAGCTATAATAACAATAATAATAAGCAAGATAAAATAAAAGACCAGATAGAACTTTATTAATCCCAAAGGAAATTCTTGTGCTAGGTTGCATAGCAATACAATGCAACATCATCATCATGATGACACAAAGACAGCATTGTGCAAGGTGTTGCTTCGGAGTCCTATGCTCCAAATTTCATTTTCAACTTTGACATTACTTTGACATTACAGGATGTCCCAACAACGAGCCAATCCCATCCGCCTTCATAGATGACTCTCTTGTCTATTTCTCCCATACAACATTTTAAAATCATATGACAAGGGCGGGGCTTACGTAGGCCACTCCAATGGCTACATGTTCCCCAGGCTATACAATACAAAAAGGTGCAACCCCCTAACCCTGTTGTATTTCCTATTGGGTTACCGTTATTTGGGGAAAAAAGCCCATCAATCGGCCAATCACCAGGCTGCCTACTGCTCGTCAGGCGATACCACCTGGGTGAGACAGGTGTTGGAGTGAGACACTCCAACAGGCCCATTGGTCCGTCGGAGGATCTGTTGTTACGTGAGGGCCAATCACAACCCCTCGATTTGCCTCCTGATCAACTTCCTCAAGAACAGGACGGGCGGAGGGTTAGAGACAGGGGGTCTGGCAGGGAGAGGGGGGATGGGAACAGGATGCAGGTGAAACCATGTTATCTGTTCCACGAATTAGATCTTTCTGCCTCAGTCGAGGTCGAGTCGAGTCCATTTTGATTTGTTTGCCGTCGCGCTCCCACAAAACCAACCAGGGATGAAAGTAGCCACGATGCCACACACACACACACACGCACACACAAACACTAATAGAGGGGAAATTGTTCAGCGCAAAGCGACCACTCTCGACTGTATACGGAACGCACCATTAGTAGGGAGAGATGTCTTCAAATCTATAGATCGACAAAGCACTCAAATCGGAGCAGAAAACGTTTGTGTCTGCGACCACACCTCGGACAGAGAACATGACCACCGTGATGACATATTTGCAGTCCGGATAATGACCATTGACGTGTCGGTCAGTCTCAAGTCCAATATTTGCTTTGGGATGTGCCGACTGGCTCGGAAACAAAGACTCACTTCACTACTAATAGATAGAAACACCTCCTTCGGCCGTATGTGTTCTCATCATTTCATGGTAAATGGATTGCATTTATATCATCGCTTTTATCCAAAGCGCTTTACCGTATCGCCTCACGTTCACCCATTCATACACCGACGGCGGCGCCAACCGTGCAAGGTAACGACCAACACGTCAGGAGCAGTGAGGGTTCGGTGGCGTCTTGCTCAGGGGACACCTCGACACTCCGCCTGACTGGAGCCCGGGGATCGAACCGGCCTCCTTCCGGTTGCCGGACAACCGCGCCACTGCCTCCCACACTTCCCAATCATTTACATCGACTAGACACCCTGCCCCGACACCTTTGATTTCAGAGGTAGGCCTAAGAGTCAGAGCCTGCGAGTGACGCTTTCTCTGATAGCTAATAGCTGAACGTACACTACTTTCGTCGGATGAACAGCCTCTGTTGTGTTGAGGCGTGGCGTCTATTGCGTAATATGGCGTGCTGTGGACTGACGACGACGACGACGACGACGACGACAACAACAACAACACAACACTGCTGTCACAACACTCATTAGCGCCGCCGCAATGAGAGCGGAGGGGGGGGGCATTTGTTGCCATGACGATCTGCACTTACAAAAGCGGCAGCATTAGGGAGGGAGGCGGGGGGGGCGATGGTGGCCGCAAGCACACACACACACACACACACACACACACACACAAACGCGCTTCCAGGTTGAAAGTGTGCGGCTGCGATGAATGAAAAGGCGTGGAATGATCTGTCATCGGTGTGCACTGTCATGCTCCGCCACTTAGCACAAAACATGCAGAGAGAGAAGCTGAGAAACACACACACACAGACACACACACACACACACACACACACACACACACACACACACATACACACACACACAGCTGTGTAGCTTTGCCTGTGTTTGTGTCAATGCCACAGTCCTCCCCTTAGCCCCTTCACAACACAATCCCAGTGACGTAAAAAGAGAAAAACTCAACCCAGCCCACATGACATATTAAACAGACGGCAATTTCCCACCATATTTCACAACGCGAAAGATAAAGGACGAATCAATTGGCCCGACGGTTTGCGTATAAACCCTCACGTGGTTTCAAACGGCAATGAAAAAAACAACCTTCGCACCGTCTTGCCTCCATTTCCAATTGAGCTTGGAGTAAGGAAGACCTTTGCATGCACCGCCCCTCCCAATCCGACCGACGATACGGATACACGTGTTTCTCCGCTGCGCCTTTATTTGCGCGTGAACGTTTTCTAAACTAAACGCAAATATCACCCGGAGAATGTCATCGCTGTCGTCGTCGCGACTGACCTGAATGACTCCGCCTCCTTCGCCGTTTGTTCCGGCCAGGAAGTCTTCTGGTAGGTTTACCAACTTGCCCAGCCAGTCCATCATCACCGTCTCCAGCTCCGTGCAGGCTGGACTCGAAGCCTGAACAGCAAAATGATTTAATCAATGATACGTGAGCACGGTACATCTTGTCGTTATGTCTGTCTTTGGTTAAAGGTGGTGCAGGTAAGATGCAAGGTGCAATACTTTGAGTGTAATCTGTTAGAAATCGCATAGTTGGCTGTGAGTGAAATGCGGAACGTCTGAATATCCGTTTCGAGATGATTTTAGGTCACTCCCTGCAAAAATGTACAACCAATAAGGACATCTCGTCCGCGATTTGGTTTCAGGGAATCCATCTTGCCTCGTCAGTCACATTCGCATCTCAATGGCCCGAGAAAGGTAGGAAGGGAGGGGTGTGTCAACGTCCTCATTCTCTCTCCCTTCCACGCGATTCTCACTTTACAACTCTCAAAATCTTACCAACACCAACACCTTTAATTCAAGCGTTCGCGGGCAGCGTTGCGTATTGTGTGTCTGCCTCACCCAGCTGAATCCGACGCACGCTATGCCACCGGAGAGGATGTCGCCCAGCATGGCGGGGAAGGAGGAGGAACTTGGAAAGTAGGCATGGAAGTGGGGGCTCTGCCAGTGGGTGATCTGCAGGGAAGAAGAGACGGAGGAGAGAGAAGAGACAGAGACAGAACAATAAGATCAGCCTCAACAAAAGATGGAGTCATTCTTTGAGCGTGTGTGTGTGTGTGTGTGTGTGTGCGTGGTGTGTGTGTGTGTGTGTGTGTGTGTGTGTGTGTGTGTGTGTGTGTGGCGTTAGTGTGGTGCTTTTTGTGGAAGCAGGATGCGTTCACCAACAAGATCTTTACATCTTGCTTCTTGGTGTTGTCAATTGTCATATTTGTGATCATTTGATTTCTTCTTCACCGGTACAAGTAACCCACCACAACCAAGTGATCAACCCAATTTTCCATATTTCCATTCGGAAAGGGAAACATTTTGTGAGACGGAACAATCGCAATATAAACAGTGTGCGATGATCAAACTCTGTGGGAGATAAAGCTGATTCTGGTTCTGATTTTCCGATTGCGATTCTGAACTCACGCCGGGCATGACGACCCGGTCCACGTCCCGCATGACGTCCTCGTAGCTCTCGGGCTCGATCGGGGCCTCGGCGGGGATCATGGACCGCAGGTACCCGGGCTGCACGTCCGGGCACACGCGGCGCTCCTCGATGTTCTCCATGTAGTCGGCCACGTAGTCCACCATCTCCTTCCCGTGGCGACGGAACTCTGCTATGTCCATGGTGACTGCAGGTAACACAGACACACACACCACACACAACACATTTTAAATGTTGTGGGGAACATTGGTTATGGTTTGGTAATATGGTTTTGAGTGGCTAAGAAAAGGAAATAGGCTTGCCTGACTCTCTGTGGTATAATAACACAAATCTAGTCTGTGTGTGTGTGTGTGTGTGTGTGTGTGTTGTGTTCTGTGTGTGTGTGTGTGTGTCTCTGTACTATTTAATTGCCTGGCAGAAAATACCATTAGTGTCTTGGCTTCATCTCAGAGCAGCAGAAGAGACAGGGGCTTTTGTTTCACGCAGGGATACAGATTGAATGGATACAGAGACAAGTGACAGTCTGAGTTCATCTCCATGAGTTCAGCCTAGCATTGCAACACTTGTGAAGGTAAAGTAAAGGAAATCTGCAAGACTGCAAGGCAGCACTATCACCCCCCCCCCCCCCCCCTCGGCTGAGATTATTGCACTAAAGCTGTAATCCTATGGCTGTGTAGTTATATTTTGGTGACCACAGTGCATACACATGGAGACCATAAAACCATAAACACTGCAGGGCGGCGGGGGGCGGGGGGGGGGGGGGGGGGGGTGAGGTGCACGGATCCTCGAAGTTGCAAAAACCCACAAAAAAAAAAAAAAATGTGCACATTGACCCTCTTGAACATGCACCACACACAATCCATTCAACAAGTGCCCCCCCCCCCCCCCCCCACCCTTTTCTCGTGTGGTGTGTGGTGTGTGTGTGTTTGTGATCTACCCCTGTGTGAGTGTGTGTGTGTGGTGTGTGTGTGTGTGATCTATTCTGTGGTGTGTGTGGTGTGTGTGATCTATTCTGTGGTGGGTGTGTGTGTGTGTGTGGTATCTATTCTCTGTTGTGTGGTGTGGTGTGTGTTGTGATCTATCCTGTGTGTGCGTGTGGTGTGTGTGTGTGTGGTGGTTGTGCGTGTGTGTGTGTGTGTGTACTTTACAGTAACGTGGTGACAGGCGGGTCTGCGGGGTCTCTGTCCGCGGATAGACGTCCAGTTGCGCCAATAGAGACTCACACACACACGCCGCTGCCTTTTATCAGGCGCTCCTCCTCCCCCTCCCTCCCTCCTCCTCCTCCTCTCCTCTACTCCTCGCTCCCACCCCCCCCCCCTCCCCCTTCTCCTGGAGGCAGGGTGGGAGGAGGGTGCGTTGGATTTGCACACAAAGCTCTCACGACTTGGGTTATACTATGCCTAATGACGTCATAGTGCCGTGTTGCGCATTATTGGGTGATACATTAACACCAACCATTGTCCTAAGAATCATGCGTTTGCTTACCATACACAGGGTCATGCATGGCGTGCATCCAAATTAATGGGATGGGGACTGGGAAGGTGGTTTGCCACGGCCATTGTTTGCTGCTGGGGAAGGTTGTCCAGGAGAGCACAGGGTTTAGTCCTTGTGTTTAACCTTGTGTTTGGCCCATACAGTGCTTTATTGAGGATGTCAACAGCTTTACAGTAGATGTAGGCTTTGGGAGGTTGGTTGAGACCAAGTAGCCGTCTGCACAGGGCAAGATGGAAAAAACGTGATCGGCAAGTTGAGGATCGTGTTTTTCTCCCGGGAGATCAGATCAGGTGCTTGCCCATCCCCCCCCCCTTTGCTCATTTTGACCTCTCCATTTCGGGCAAACATTTTGCTGGTCCATATTACAGTTGTGAGGAAGGTGTCGGATCAGAACTATGCGAGTGCTAATCCGTCAGTCGTCGGTCATCCGCTCAACTCAAGTCACGTTAATTTAGTTTATTGAAGCCGTACTACGCTCGCGAAGGTCAGGGAATGCATCCGGAAGCGCGGCCCTCGTGTGCCCAGCCGGCTTGTTTGTCCGTGTCTGTGTGCCCCCTCGTGCTGTGGCAGGGCAAGGTTTTATCGTTTTCATCCAGAGAAGCGCAAGTATCGGCGATGTTGATAGATAATGGTACTGCAGAGCCTTGTTCTTCTAGTCGGGCGTCACCCTGTCTGCTTGTGCCCCAGATTCTCTTCAGACTTCCGTAAGGTCAAGGCTCCTGGCAGGTTCCATTGTCTGAGAGAGCGCGGTGAGATTGCGACCTTCATTACACCCGCAGGTCTGCGATGACAGGATCTGTTTATACTGTATCTTCTGTTTTGCATTAGGGTTAGGGTTATTACCAGGGTTAATACCAGGGTTGATACCTTAATACCAAGTGTGAACACTTCCAAGGAGCATTGAGGCCTCATTGCTCAACTGACGTCCTCAGTGTGTCAGTAGTACTCCAACAGCGTCCTATTAAACTGCGGTAACAGGCAATAAAATCAGCATTACTGTGCTCAGCCTGCAAAGTACTAAAGAAGTATTTGCGTATTTGCGCCGAGATAATTTCTTTTTTCATTTCTTTTTCATTTCTTTTTAATTGTTGCTGCGGAGTTTATTTGCATAGAGAGCGGGGGGAGTGAGATCTGATTCTTATCAGATCGAATCACCCAGACCACATGTTAACCACATGTTAATACCAAATCTAAACTGGGCCTGAGCCACCGGTTTCACCTATACATTCCTGTTTCCCTGCTTCTCTGAACCCATGACTGGTGGCACCCAGAGATGCCACCCTACCCATTGCGGTCCCCATCTGGGTGTTAAGTGGACTTGGAGGTTTGTTGTACCTTTGGGGCTGATTATGTTCATGTGTTTTAACCGTGGCGGTGATGACACAAGGCTCCTGTCTCAACTCCTCAACCACCAACCACCGACGCACTCCCGCCTGCTCATCACTGCTAGACTCGGCCAACTAGCCACCGACACCCGCATCACCCTGGCCCCTGGAGTCACATGAGTCTACTCCAGGTTTCTAAGCAACACCATGTCAGAGGAAAGATCCATTCCCTCTCCTACCGTTTTGGCTTCGCATCCCGTAAGCTGAGCCGAATATCACCTGCTCTAAAATGCAGGATAAATTGATCTCTTGTCGACATGTCGCGGGTGCAATCATCAGCTGCTGGTGTCCAACCTCCATAAAGCCTTCCCACCAGTAAAGCTAACCCTGCTCCAACCATCTCTATCACACGGCTGCTTTCAACAAAGCATAGTTGTTCTTATAACCCGACCAGTTGGGGCGGTTTTATTCACAGAACCACCTGGAAAGTCGTCATGGAATCTATTTGGAAAAGGGCAGGCACGTTCAAAAAAGTCCATAGCAGGTGATTGTCACATCTGTCTATTGCCATTTTTGTTTCCGAACAAACAGTTGCTTCTCGCTTGTCGTCACACCTGAGCCACGCCGTAGCTGTCAGCAGGTCGCTGATTGGTCCGAACCATTGGTGGGTTGGATGCGTACAGATTGCTTGATCCTGGACAGGCCGATCTTAAGAGAAATCTGAATGGTCTCACAAGGCTATTATTCTGAGCCTCCCTGGGCAAACCACTTCACATGTCCCTAGCATGACCTGCCAGCAAGAGAGACATAAACGTACGTTTAAACGCTTCGACCAAATAATTTTGCTCAGCCACCAAATCAAACTACTCCGACCAATTGGGCCTAATCTCATAAAAGCTTTACTACGATTTTCTTTATTATCCGAAATTCATATCCCAAACAGCCTGGCACACAGGTACATCGGACACACAGTCCGAGTCCTATACTCCCTGTCGGTGTCACCCACACGGAAAAAAATGCTAAAGAGTGCATCAATACCATACACGTCATTTACTCACCTGGACCTCAGGAACCTTTGACCTTAATGTGTGTGAGGGTTATTGGCATGCCTACAAGAATTTGAGGCAGATTTACCTCCCTCCAGAGCACCACCTTAAACTCAGCTTGGTCCTGAAATAATAAAACAGTGCTTACTTAGTACTAAAATGGGATAGACACGCACACACACACACACACAGAAAAAAACTGCCTGCGGGTCTGTTGGGTCAAGAGTGGGTTTATGACATGTAAACCAGGGGAGGAAGGGATGCATGTGTACTTTCTCAAGGGGGTTCAGCCTGTGGTGGAACATAGGACGTGTGCTTATCTTGTGTAAGCTGAGCTTCATATATATATATACACATAATTTGAATAGTTCCTTGCCCTGAGCAAGAAATTATTCAAATTGGACCAGGGAAGGACATTTTCTTTTTTAAATTCCATAAAAACCTTAAAACATAGTTAGGCATCTCTCTGTGGTAAAATGTAAATGAAAAATCATTAAAAAAAAAAGAATCAGTGCATTCTGACCTCGGTGGGTTGAGACAATAACAATCAGGAACTAATGTTAGTTCTATCAGGTGGTAGCAGGTTGTGGTTGAAGTTAAAACATGAGAGCTTCCCCGACTCTCTCTATTGTAGAACAGCTTTTGGGATGATTTCTCTTATATTTGAATCTGGTCGGATTTCGTGGGAAAAAGGAACAAAGTGACATGTAAGCGTGGATAATTACAAAATATATATTTCATAGCTTTTTTAAATGTGTACAAGTTTTCATTATGATTAGAACTAACATTAGTCTCTGACTATTATTGTCTCAAGCCATGGAGCTCAGAATGCACTTGATTCTTACTAGGGATGCACCGATACCACTTTTTTTCAGACCGAGTACAAGTACAAGTACTTACATTTGGGTACTTGCCGATACCGAATACCGATACCAAGTACTTAATAAACCGAGTTTCATAATTGCTAGGTTGCCTGTGTAATAGCTGGGATAAGAGCAGAGGTGCCATTCTGAGTACAGTACCAACATCTAAGAACATACAATACGCATATACAACAAGGCTAAGTACGATTAATAATGCCAAGATGTACAAACAGGCAAGTTAGTGCTAGGGGCCCTAGGAGAGGTAAGGGCCCTACAGAGCCCTACAAGTCGTGGGCGGAATTCAGGCCTTGGTTGAATGGCGTCGTGCA
>PIJE02000299.1:402462-409962 GCA_002895965.2 Coryphaenoides rupestris
GCAACGGAATCGAAAGATGTAAGTATTGTGACTACGACTATTGTGACTAAGCATTGTGTACGTCTTGGCATTGGTATTGGCATTATTAATCGTACTTAGCCTTGTTGTATATGCGTATTGTATGTTCTTAGATGTTGGTACTGTACTCAGAATGGCACCTCTGCTCTTATCCCAGCTATTACACAGGCAACCTAGCAATTATGAAACTCGTTCTATTAACCTTGCAACTATGAATGCTTGAAACCTGCTCTATTCTTATCTTTATGTACCACTGTGATATATTGCTGTCTCTCCTTCAACAAATGTACTCTTCACGCTTTGGATAAAAAACGTCTGCCAAATGCCCTAAATGTAAATGCAATGTAATGTCTGATGAGTCCAGCTGGACTGCTGCTCGGTGCCGGGCAGAGGAGTCACTGTTTGGTTATATTTGTTCTTGTTCTTGGTTTCTGCCGGCGACGCGCCAGACAGGAAAAACTTAACAACACCAACACTTACAGAACCGTGGAGAGCTTCAGGACATTCATGTGAGCAGCAAGGGGGATGCGGGGGGCACTTCACCACACGCCTCTGTGTGGTATATGGGTTTGGCTCAGTACAGTTCAATTGAGTACAGTACAGAGTAGACCATTAAACAATAGACACCCCATTTTTGGTATAATTGTTACACAGGAGTAGCTCAGGAGGTAAGAGCAGTTGTCTGGCAACAGGAAGGTTGCTGGTTCGATCCCCTTCGTATGAAACTACAGGACGCTCCAGATCGGTCAACAAACCTGAAGCTAAAATGAACCTCGATGCCATTTCATGCCCATAACACCTCTGCTGCTAGAGCCATGCTCACTATGAAGACCTACAGCAGTTCTATAAAGGGGGCGGGGCAATGGGATGTGAGGTCAAAATCGGAGAACTTTGGGAGGGCGCAGATAATCGGACAGTAGAGTCTTCATGTGTATTCCCCCACATGTTCCCAGTCGCCAAGTGTGGACCACTGACCCAACAGCCACAACATCGTGGTAGCGCGTACTGCAGAAGCCACACAACCCAATCCAACCAACTTTAAAGGTTGCATAGTGGAAAGCCGTCTTTAATTCGTATCCTCATATAACCTTCAGAAATGTCACACTCTAAGCTTGTAGACCCCGCGGGTTAACGTTCTCATTTGAATATTTACTGGGTTATATAACAGCTCTATTCTAAATGTAAATGTAAATGTAAATGTATATTTACGCGACCTTAGTTCACGTTTTAGCCGACTTAACTGTCAAAATGACAGAGAGAGCGAGAGAAAAGAGCGAGAGAGCGACGAGAGAGAATAAAAATGAAACTGGAGAAGAGAAGAGTATATGAGGAGGTTTTAGATTTTATTTTAAGTACGGAGAAATGAATGTTCAAGATCGCCTTCACAGATGCGCGTGTGATTAGCGCGTTAATATTTACATGAGGTGAGGTTGCGGTCTGTGGTTGGATGGAGAGTCTTCATATCGCTGTTACCTTCTAACCCCACAATGCTTCACACTATTGTTCTTGGCACCGCATTTCGGGGATGGCGCCTCAAAAGCAGTGCTAACCCCGCTTCGTAGCAGGGTTTGTTAACCCAGGGTTAAAAGCGGTGCTAGCCCTCTTTCAAAAATGCAAGTGTGAAACGCTGCTTAGCCCGGGGTTAAGTGCGGGGTTAAATGCGTCCTTAACCCGGGGTTAAGTGTAATTGAGGATTTGTTTTTCTGCCTTTGTTTGAATAAAAAGAAATCGGCTACATTTCAATGTGATGGTAAGGCTAAATTAAAAATTAAACATATTCAGACAATTAAGGAAGTAAAGTGAACAAGGCATTTAACATTTAAGCAAATTATCGTGTGAAACATTTACATTTACATTTACATTTTGAGCATTTGGCAGACACTTTTATCAATATTAACTTACAAAGAGTACAATTGTTGAAGGAGACAGCAATATATCGCTGTGGTACATAAAGATGTAGGGAATAGAGCATTCGTATTTACAAGACAAATAGAACGATTTTCATAATTGCTAAGTTGCCGGCATAAGTAGCTGGGATAAGAGCAGACGTGCCATTCTGAGCACGTTACCAACATCTAAGCACATACAACATGCCAAGCAATGCTAAGTGCTATTAATAAATGCGTACAAACGTAGAAACTAGGGCTAGGGCTCTGGTGGCGTCATTAAGCCGAGGCAAACCTTCAGGCTTAGGCTATTTCAATGTAAGGCAGTGCTGGGGGGGGGCAACAGAATACAAACTAGAATACAAACTAGAAGAGCGAGTCCTATGTCTTCTTCCCAGGCGTCTGCAGCTCTGCCCGAGGTTCTCGTCCGACATTACCTTTCCAGGGCGGCCCGAGGACCTGTCTAACCCGTCTTCTTTGTAGGTGCCTGATTGACAGAGCCATGTCCGTCAGACAGAGTTGATCAATAAACAAAACTCCCAGGGAAACGACACTTTGCACAACAAACGTGTCAGACCACACCAGACCTTCTGATGGCGTGTGTACTGGTTGATGAGGAATGGATGTCATGTGGTTTATCTGTGAGTCTATGTCATTGTATCTATGTTTCTATGTATGCACAGTACATGCTGTGAAAATGTGTCTGAAAATGTGTAATGTTTATCTATCTATCTATACAATAACAATCCCTATTGCAGTGTCACAAAGACAAGGCCTAATCATTCCATGAGCACCACATTGCGTGGCCATATTATGCACCCAGTCTTTTGAGGGCCCCTTTTCAGGCCATCCAGAAGGATTGAACCCTTGGCACTGCACATGGTAGAACGACCAATCCTCTCTGTTGCAAGCATCGATTCTTATTGGCAACAGAAGCGCGACGAGGACACCTCGTGGCGAGAAGGTCCTGTGTCCTGCCTGCGGGTCTGTTGGGTCAAGAGTGGGTTTATGACATGTAAACCAGGGGAGGAAGGGATGCATGTGTACTTTCTCAAGGGGGTTCAGCCTGTGGCGGAACATAGGATGTGTGCTTATCTTGTGTAAGCTGAGCTTGGGTGGGGGAGAGAGAGAGAGTATACATGGTGAATTACACCAGGTTGGCAAAAGAGCCAGGCTGAGAGATTCATATTAGGGTTAGGGTTTCATATTAGGGTTTCATATTAGGGTTTCATATTAGGGTTAGGGTTTCATATTAGGGTTAGGGTTTCATATTAGGGTTAGGGTTTCATATTAGGGTTAGGGTTTCATATTAGGGTTCTCATATTAGGGTTAGGGTTTCATATTAGGGTTAGGGTTTCATATTAGGGTTAGGTTTTCATTTTAATGGCTCATATTGAATTGCCGCATGCTGACACCCCCCTGCTGGCAGGCTGACGAAGTGTTTTACTCTCACAAGAAACCCTCCTAAACCCTAATATGAAACCCTAATATGAAACCCTAACCCTAATATGAGACCCTAATATGAAACCCTAACCCTAATATGAAACCCTAACCCTAATATGAACCCTAACCCTAATATGAAACCCTAATATGAAACCCTAATATGAGACCCTAACCCTAATATGAAACCCTAACCCTAATATGAAACCCTAATATGAAACCCTAACCCTAATATGAAACCCTAACCTAAAAACCAACACCACACACACAACACACCTAACACGAACACACACACACACACACACACACAACGCACACACACACACACGCACACACACACTTTGCATGTTATCTTTGTCGTAAAGAAACACAGGATTGTTCTTTTTATAGCAACGTATTAATGTTTTATTCTAATTACAATGAACAGAATATATCAGTCCCTTATTTGTACAAAAATACCTGAAAAGCTTACAATTAGGATTTATAAGCCTTTCAATTATGTACAGGTTGAAACAAAGCACACATCATGAATACAGGAGCTTCCTCTTACAAAAAGAAGTTACTGTTTTATTGTTTGCATTCCCTGAAATAAATCATATTCATATCTTTATATATTTACTTATCTCATTTATACAGCGACTGAACCTCACATTGTGACAGTGTTAAATGGAAAGACACACACACACACACAGACACACACACACACGCACGCACACACACACACACACACACACAAGTCTAGGATCGGGGTCATTTCATTCCGTCACAATTTACTTTCCGTTCACGTTCTTTGAAGAATCAACAATCCAACGTCATGGAGAGTGTCTGTTAATTCAAATCTTCTCGGTGTTTGAATGGCACCAAGCGAACAATGCAGGACTTTCTTCACTCAGCAGGCCTCACAACCGTGGGAGCAGGGAGCAGGGCATGTTGGGAGTGGTGAATGGTCCCATATGAAAACGGCAGCAATACTGGTTATTGTGTACCAGCGGTGTACCTGGTAAAAGTCCAGTTGTGGTTCTGTTGTTACCTGATTGACACGTGCGTATTATAAATGGTCGTTCACGTTGTACCCTACACACACACACACACACACACACACACACACACACACACACACACACACACACACACACACGTGTCCACTACCATGTGTGCAAACACGGAAGTTTCTTCTTGAGTTGAAGAGGAGTGTTTTGTTCATTTTGGTGATTACACAGCATTAGGTGTTTTAGAAAGATGTTGACCTCCAAAGAAAAAGAAAAATTACATCTCCATCAACAATCCTTAAATCAAAGGCCCCAAAAATATGAAGGACCAGTTTTTTTTATGTCTGTTTGTAACATGCATGTAACATGTTGGTAGTATGTTCGTAACGTGTTTGTTGGTCGTATGTTCGTAACGTGTTTGTAGCTCCAAGTCTACCCAGAGCAACTAATTTACTCAGTTCTCCTCATTTCTTATTTTGTGTTAAATTTAAATGTATTAAATAAAAATTACATTTGACTTCACCCACGGAATTAGTTTGTTAATTACTTCTTTGTTTTCTCGTATTGTTAGTGAAAGAAAGGTCGGTTTACAAGTGTTTACTGTTTCTGTAGTTCAATCTCAATGACTTGTGGCACATTAGTAGTGGGTGGACACCAGTGGCATTCATTGGGGAATGGCTTTACCATAACAAGTCCTCAGAAAAGGGGGAAAAATATAAAAATTGATTTTATTTCAAATGAAAAAAAATCAACGTTGTAATTTATGTATGTATCACTTCACATTGCCATATTGATGTTTGAATACACAAACATAGAAAATAAAAAATATCTAAATCATATGGGCCATCGTTACATGGAAATGGCAAAAGAAAAGCAGCACTAAACAGCACTGTATGAAAATAAAAAGTTCAAGTCATCACTATTACTGAAAAATAAATAAATGTTGCTGAAACAATACTTACTTAAAAACTGATTTGAGTCGTTGCATTTGAGTTAAATAATAATGGTGACAACGGACAACACAATAAATCAATATAGCTTAAGAGAACCCACCGTGGGCCGTTGGACAAATCAAACAACGTGACCTGTCCTCTCGTAAGGTCGCACGACGAGGAAGAAAGAAATAAACCTGAAAACCGACCGGGATTACACAGACAGAACCACAGTGGTGCAATTTAAACACACTACACTCACACACAGGGACGTCATCGTCAATTGTCGAATGGAATCAGGCCAACGTACATTAACGCTTTAAGTACAATCTGATTTCATCTTTTCCTTTTTCTACGGGGTGCCAATTTGGTTCGACCGCTCTGTATAATTTCAAGCTCGTGGAAAATATTGGAACAATAATAATTATTATAATATATGTCACCATCTATTCAAAACAGACGGTGACACGTCTTAAGTCAGGTTGTCTAGCAATGTGTAGAAAAAGCATAACCTGGGCAGTAGAAAGTTACATGAACTTCTGTCAGCTTCAACCCCAGCCTAGCACAAGGTGGTGTGTAAATGTAGTAGTTTAGCACTACCTTGTAAGCGCTCACATTTTACATGGATAGTCAATATCACGAAATATATAGAAAAAGGCTGTACTGTATAGCGAGTTTAAATTACACCGACTTAAGTCTCCTGTGGGAAGCGAGGACGCAGTATGAATTCGTTCACGTTTGTTTCTCGGACCAAACGAAGAGGGGTCTTTTTTTTTTTGTTGTGTGAAGCCCATAATTCGACAATCGTGTATAAAGACCTCCATAATGCATGATAACGAGTGATTAATGCAGCTCCATCTCAGTTACTTGCAGCTTACAACGGCTGAAGGCATTATGAATACACGCTCCCGTTAAATATGTAATAAAGTGCAACATGATGTATATAGATAATTCATGATATAAAGATGTATAGCAATAATTATGATGTATTATAATGCGTTATGAAGGTGTTTTATATAGAAATGTTAAGAAGGGTTTGGGCCAAGTAGAGAGTCTCGTAAAAATGAGACTTAAAACAGAGTCTGAGATAAAGTGTAATGTGTGTGTATGGCGTGACGTTTTTCTGTAGTACATTCCAGTGCATTCCCATTGTGCCAGCGCGATTCGTTCATCAAATTACGAATTATTTTCTTTTCTCACGTTTCTAAGATGGACGCTGGCTCGAAGCTCAACTAAAAATAAATCTGCTTGACGACCGACTCGAAAGTATATACTGCGTGTTTAGTGTCTAAAATCGACGTCTCAGTCAAGTCAGTTGGGAGTTTGATCCAGTTCTAGTACAAATTGTTCCCGGTTCTTCTGTGTTCTCTAACAGGGCGTTGTGTTGTCGGTCAATTAGCCTTCTAGCAAAAAAGAAAAGAAAAGAAAGAAAAGGGAATTCTAGTGGTTGACCCTCCTTGGTGGGCCTGGGGTTAGCGGGTATAACCAGCCAGGCTAAATATCGGTTTAGCGAATACCTCGAGGAAAGAACACAACACAACCGCACTTCCAGCCCAAACACAGTCACCATGAGTTACAGAGTGACACAGAGGTATTCCTGGGACCGACGACGACGAAGAAGAAGAAGAGGAAGAAGAAGAATGAAAATGAACTAGCTTCATCACGGTGTTGATATAACCTGAATCGTAGGCTCCACCATTTTCGTGCGAGTGGGCGACGTGGAAGACATCGTGTGGTGTGGTCTGGTGTGGTGTGTTGTGGTGTGGTGTGGTGCCCCGCCCCCCCCCCCCCCCCCCCCCCCCCCGCCGCCATTATCGAATCATTTCAGGGAGACGGGAGCTGTGCAGTGACTCGATCGAGAGTTTGGTGGGTTGATCGTCACGTCGACAGACTAACAATGAGATGCAGAGACAAAAGAACTGACTCTGTACTGTTGTATGCAGAGAAACCGTCCGTGGTGGGTGGGGGGGGGTGATTTTATGCTTTTGATCAAATGATTACCCCGTGTTGTTCACCGCTGCCGGGTGACTGGCCCGCGTTCCATTTTTCCAGGTTCATTTGATCATATAAAGGGTTTAAAAAAACTCCATCCACACATCCACTCCTAACATCCTCGCTCTCTCTCTCTCTCTCTCTCTCTCTCTCTCTCTCTCTCTCTCTCTCTCTCTCTCTCTCTCTCTCTCTCTCTCTCTCTCCTCTCCTCTCTCTCTCTCTCTCTCTCTCTCTAGGGTTGCA
>PIJE02000299.1:414962-424962 GCA_002895965.2 Coryphaenoides rupestris
TATTTATAAACTGTAGATAATTGTTGTTTTTGTTTCGCATTTCATTCCGATATATTTGCATACCATAGAATATACACTACTTATACTACTCCTCAGGTTTTACAATATCTGTGGAGTTTGCAACGCGGCATTTCCACGGCACAAACGTCTAAAAGATGGCCTTCAAATGTTTAAAAGTTAGCCCAACGTCCCTTTTTAGAAATGTAAACCATCCGTTGTGAAACAAGCAGCAGTGTTGTTAACACAACGACTCATCCAAAATTGTGCGTCATACATACACACGACATTCTAAATGGGTGTGATCATTAAGGGGCGTCGACAACAAATGACAGCTATTCCTGACGATGGTCGTAGATAATTGTAGATAATTGTTGTTTTTAGTTCGTATTTAATTTCCGATATATTTATATGCACTATATAATATACACTATTTAGACCGCTCAGGTTTTACAATTGAGGGGTGTGGACAACAAAATGACAGCAATTCCTGACTACTCTGCGACGGGGGCGCCGTCCGGGAAGGTCTGACGAGCCGCATCAGTCGCCGCGCGGTCGTCGTGGTTACCTTAAAGAGTCTGAAGGCGGTCATCCAGCAGGTCCGGCTGCGCTCGTCCTCGGCACACAGTATCCGCAGGTCCTTCAGCTCCACCCTGCCTTTGTTGGCCTGGGGAAATCCACAAGGGGGGTTTGGGCCGGGTGAGGTTAGCTACTTAAGAGATGGGGCCCTCGCTGGCACGTAGAGGCGTTATAGTGTGTCGCGCACAGTGTCCTGTGGCAAGGCACCGCCGGGAGAATAGCGCTGAGAATAGAGTAGAATGGGACATCTTGTGTCTATTGTGGAGGTTTTCTTTTCGCCGCCGCGGTCGCGTCGACGGTGTAGAAGGCGTCAGCGGGGAGTCACCGAGCGAGAGTTCCTCGATGCGGGTCCGACTGGCTCGCCGCTGAGGCCCTCCGTCCACAACAAGCGTGCACAACAATAATTTTATTTCCCAACAATTTTTATTCCCGTTTATTTCCCATTTTCCCATGTGACAATTAAACTTCTTGAATCTTAAATGTGTTTATGTATGTTCTTTTGAACATTTATATTACATTTTAGAGAGAGAGAGAGACAGACCGAGAGAGGGATAGAGAGAGCGAGAGAGGGTTAGAGAGAGAGAGACAGAGAGAGAGAGAGAGAGAGAGAGAGAGAGAACGGGTTAGAGAGAGAGCAAAAGAGCGAGAGAAGAGAGTGTGAGAGAGAGAAAGAGAGAGGGTTAGAGAGAGAGCGAGAGAGACCGAGAGAGGTTAGAGAGAGAGAGAGAGAGAGAGACCGAGAGAGGGATAGAGAGAGAGAGAGAGGGTTAGAGAGAGAGCGAGGGAGACTGAGAGTGTGAGAGACTGAGAAAGGGATAGAGACAGAAAGAGAGAGAGAGAGGGATACAGAGAGAGACTGAGAGAGACCGAGAGAGGGTTAGAGAGAGAGAGAGAGACAGACCGAGAGAGGGATAGAGAGAGCGAGAGAGGGTTAGAGAGAGAGAGAGAGAGAGAGAGAGAGAGAGAGAGAGAGAGAGAGAGGGAGAGAGAGAGCCGTAGCATACCTTGATGCAGAACTCGTAGTCGGTGGGCGCGGCGTGCTGCTTCTTTCCCGTCACCACGGTGAACACGTTGTTGTCCTCCAGGTCGGCCAGCAGCTGCAGATGTCTGGGCTCCTGCGGGGGGGGGGGGGGGGGGGCGCCAGGTAATGAATAAGTCAGCCCAATCAGGAGCAACACACCCCGCAGGTACATCGCCGCGGCGAGAGGGAGACGCGAGCGAGGCAGACAAACAGGCAGACAGACAGACAGACAGACACACACACACACACACACACGATACACAGTGTTCCCAGAGACAGAGATTTACTAGCTAATAAACGGGGTGTGTGCGGGCCAAACCAAAGGAACTGGCAGCTCAGACATGACTTGACGTACCCATAAGAACAACAGTCGAGATATATATTTATATATTATTCGCGGGCGCGAGACGTGTCACGTGTGGCCGATCGTTCGTCGGCGGTGAAAATGCGGCGCCGGCGGCGGCGGCTGCTTACCTTGGAGGTTCCCTTGGTGGAGCAGTAGAGGCCCGAGCGCCGCAGAAACATGTACAGCTTCTTCCACGACTTCCGGCCCACCTCCTTCACGTACAGGTAGCCCTGGATCTCCGGGTAGCTGCTGGTCGCTAAGAAGTTCTGAAAGCACAGAGGAGAAAAACTGAGCATTGGGCATCGTTGTTTTCTGTCGATTACCTCTGAGTATTCCCGCTCCTGGGCGGCAGTGGCTCAGGAGGTATAAGAGCGTTGTCTGGCAGCAGGAAAGGTTGCTGGTTCGATCCCCGGGGCTCCGCCTCCTTGGCTCAAGTGTCCCAAGGCAAGACGCCACCGGACCCTAACTGCTCCTGACGTGTTGGTTGTTACCTTGCATGGTTGGCACCGCCGTCGGTGTATGAATGGGTGAATGTGAGGCGATACCGTAAAGCGCTTTGGATAAAAGAGTTATATAAATGTAATCCATTTACCATTCTGATGTTCCTCAGATTTAGACTGAAACTATCATTGGAGGGACAAATAGTCACGTTCCTTCACACAGATGTTGCTCTGCGTTAAACCCACAGGAGGTTCAATACATTGTTTAGCATATTGTATGTTCTTAGGTGTTGGTAATGAACTCAGAATGGCACCTCTGCTCTTATCCCAGCTATTATGCAAAAATGAAACTTGTTCCATTACCTTTGCAATTATGAATGCTTGAAACCTGCTCTATTCTTTATCTTTATGTACCACAGTCATACCTCGCTGTCTCTTTAAACAAATGTGATTTTTGAAAGTAGCTTTGGATAAAAGCGTCTGCCAAATGCCCTAAATGTGAATGTAAATGGTAAATATAATGTATTTATGAGGGGGAGCGGGCAACGCTTTTGAACGTTTTTTGAACGTCGCTTTGAATCGTTCAATCTCGTCCCTCCCAAGCTCCTCCTAGCCTAGCGCATGCATAATAAATGAAGGGGGGGAGAAGAATAAAAAAGAAGGATTTGAAATGTTTTGAGGTCTGAAATCCCGTGTCTGGGGAGAGATATGCGTCGCCTGCGGGTGAGGCATGACTCCGGCTCATCACGACCGCGGCTGTCAAGCACAGAAAGTCCTTGAACGCTCAGAAACAACTTTATTGCCTTAGTCGTTGCAAGCAAGGCACGTGCTTTTGTGCAATTGGTGCCTAATATTGAACATTGAACATTGAACATTAAACAGAGTAAAAACATAGAAATAAAAAGAAATGCAAAAAATAAATATAAAAAATATATAAAAAATATATTTCATGGTTGTATGTTCTCTTCTTTGTATGTTGTTTGTGAGCACCCTAACTGAAGATCATTTTCTATCACGATGTGATGGACAATAAAGTTTTTTGAATCTTGAATGTTGAATGTGTCTGTTTGCAATGTATAACTCCACTCAGCCTAGCCTAGCCTAGCCTAGCCTAGCCTAGCGCGGCGTGCCACAGTGCGTTGTCCCATACGGTGTTGGTTGATTGCGTGGAGCAGCACCTACCCACCACCCGACCCCCTTTTATCCTTTCGATCCAACCCCAGGCTTCCCGCTTTCAGACACCTTCATGTTGTTTTCCCCGCGTTTTAACACCGGGGCTGGCGGCGCCCGGCCCCCCGCGTGGGGAAGGGAAGGGAAGGTTGTGGCGTGACCCGAGACGAAAAAGTAGTGTTTGCGCTCCACAAACACAAACAGTAGCTCAGGAGGTATAAGAGCGGTTGTCTGGCAACAGGAAGGTTGCTGGTTCGATCCCCCGGGCTCCTCCCCCTCCTAGCTAAGTGTGGAGGTGTCCCTGAGCAAGACGCCGCCGAACCCTGACCGCTCCTGACGTGTTGGTTTGTTACCTTGCATGGTTGACACCGCCGTCGGTGTATGAATGGGTGAATGTGAGGCAATACTGTAAAGCGCTTTGGATAAAAGCGCTCGAGAAAAGCAATCCATTTACCGTTTCATTTCTGTCGAGGGCGACACATTTCAAAAGTGTAAACCCAAGCGTAACTCAGCCTCCGGGCAGGTGGTGGTGGGGGGGGGTGGTTCTGTTCGGGGCGTGTGGGGCTCCTTGATGGGCTAATCCCACCTGCCACGCAACATGTCAGGCTCCGAGACAGACAGTCGTGTGTCTCGGGTCGGGATGATGAGCGGTTGTTAAGCCTTCCCTTGAGGCTCGTGATGCCCGCTGTTACCGCCTCCCCCGGGGCGGTCGAAGGTACGGAATGTCGCCTCGCTGCCGCCGTGTGCGTGCGACGGCGGTGGCTGGTGGCCACGGTGACGGTGACCACGGTGACGGTGGCGAGCGACTCCCTCGTAAAAAGAAGCGCATTTGAAGCGCGTGACAAATAAAGCCCCAGACGGCGCTGACAGCCAAATGTTTACCCACTGGTGTCACTCCTGGGCGTGTGTGTCTGTTATTATATGCATGTCACGGTGTGCGTGCTTGTGTGTGTGTGTGTGTGTGTGTGTGTGTGTGTGCGTGCGTCTGTAATTATATGCATGTCACGGTGTGTGTGCGTGTGTGTGTCTCAGCGTGTGTGTCTCTCAGTGTGTGTGTGTGTGTGTATACTGTAGATCTCAGTCTCTGTGTGTGTGTGTGTGTGTGTTAATGTGTGTGTGTCAGTGTGTGTCTCTCAGTGTGTGTGTGTGTGTCTCACTGTATGTATATTTGTAGTGTGTGTGTGTGTGCGTGTCTCAGTGTGTGTCTCTCACTGTATGTGTATGTGTGTGTGTATGTATGTATGTGTGTGTGTGCATGTGTATGTATATCTCAGTGTGTGTGTGTGTGTGTGTGTGTGTGTGTGCATGTCTCAATGTGTGTGTGTGTATGTATCTCAGTGTGTGTGTGTGTGTGTGTGTGTGTATCTCAGTCAGTGTTGTGTGTGTGTGTGTGTGTGTGTGTGTGTGTGTGTGTGTGTGTGTGTGTGTGTGTGTGTGTGTGTGTGTGTGTGTGTGTGCGTGCGTATCTGTACCTGCAGAAGTTGAGGTGGTGGAATGGTGCCGTTGGTTTCCTGGCACCACGCAACCATGTGCTCTGGGAAAAATGTCTGTTAAGAGAGAGACAGAGAGAGACAAGAAGAGAGAGAGAGAGAGAGAGAGAGAGAGAGAGAGAGAGAGAGAGAGAGACAAAGAGAGAATAAAGGTATACTTAGTGGTTTCGCAGCTGACATGCCAAAGCCATTAGCGCCGCAGACAGCCCTGATATTTCATAACAACGAAACTGCAAAGACGACACTAAACACTGACAGACACCGGTCCGTTGACGCATTCTGACGCGCAACATTCCCCCCTCCCAGTCTGCCCATCCCCTCCCAGTGCCCCCCCCCCCCCCCCCCAGTGCTTTTCTTTTATGGGAATTAGCAGCAGACCATCGGCGGCACTGTACCATTACGATGCGCCCGTCTCGACTGTAAGTGTCGTTGGTCGTAAGTTCCCGGAGGCGTTTGTCATCACATACACACACACACACACACACACACACACGCTTACACTTAAAGGGACCTGCTGGCCACTTTTGGTCAAGCCTGAGTCAAAAAAACCGAGCTAAAGCCGCCATTAAAAAGCCACAAGCGATTCAGTGTTAAAATGTCCCGCTGTTGTTGAAAGAATTATGATTCTAAGTAGCACCCAGCCGTTGAACTATGCTACGAAATGAGATGAGCGCTATGAAAACGGGAGGTTTGGCCATGGAGCGGTGTGTGTGCTCGAGCGCGGTAATGAAATAATACCGCGAAGGCAAAGCGTGGAAGAAAGAGAGTTATTATCCTCGTACCAGGGGATTTCTGAAGAATTCGTATTTGGCGTAGTTCTTCCTGAAGAGGAACCTGCTGTCACTGCTCATGGAGGCCTGCACGTGAACCACCAGCTCGTGGTCTTCCAGACAACGCTCTGCAGAGAGAGACAGAACGAGAGGGAGACAGTAAGAGAGACAGAGAGAGAGAGAGAGACAGAGACAAAAGGAGAGAACACAAAACAAGGTGAGCCAGTGAGGGATTTGGGGGGGGGACGGGGACGAAGTGAAGCCAGAGGCCATCTTGTTAGCACGCAGTGGCAGAAGCTCAGGAGGTAAGAAGGTTGCTGGTTCGATCCCCGGGGCTCCGCCTAGCTAAGTGTCGAGGAGGTGTCCCTGAGCAAGACACCACCTAACCCTAACTGCTCCTGACGTGTTGGTTGTTACCTTGCATGGTTGGCACCGCCGTCGGTGTGTGAATGGGTGAATGTGAGGCAGTACTGTAAAGCGATTTGGATAAAAAAAAGCACTCTATAAATGCGATCCATTTACCATTCGGAAGACGACACCAAGCAACGCACAACGTCACAGAGATGAAGAGTGATGAAGAGTGATGAAGACACACAACAGAGAAGGTATCTCGTACGCACGCACAAACGTCTCCACCACCACGGCGGGCACGGCGCAGCCTCACTCCGTAACCGGTGGAGACGAGCGGCCGCGCGATCAGACGCCCCCTTCCAGGACCGGGTTCTGTCCGCTCAAGCCGTTTAAAACTAATAAGCAGAAACTCCCGATGGAAACATTGCGTTTGCAGGAACCTTGGAGATCCCTTGCGACAACATTGCAACACGGCAGAAGTCACATGCTATCAGGGTTTGTGATCCATAGCAGTCACCACAAAATAGTTTCCATTCAACATGAGTTGCTTCCACTGGCACTGCCCCTGTTGACAAGCATACAAACACACACCCAACCAATTATTTTCTATTTGATTCAATAACAATATAATACAAAACAACATGGCATGACTAACATGAACTAATGATGAACTTTTTCCATACACTGCAACTTGTATAATCCTGTTATACTGGATTATACGCGATTATGCAACGGTGCCTGATATAACGCACATATGCATATCGAAGACATTGTGTGTCGGGACAAACAAACAGCTCGGCTATCGCGAAGGGTCGAAAGTAATGTGAAATCTTACAACCGTCCAACTTGAGGTATGCAGTATTTGTTTTTAAAACGTCAAATTGAAAATAAGTAAAACGTGGAAAAAGAACGACCAGTAAACGGCAGCAGAATGAAAACAAAACAGCTCCGCGGCTCAGACTTGATCGGGGACGACTTTCAAGCAACCAAGCAACCAAGCAACCAACAACACAAGCTAACCTCAGCCGGGCTTACGGGGATCGGCTGTACCGTCACAGCCGGGCCCACACACACACACACCGCTCCACCGTGAACACACAATTATTATTATTATTATTATTATTATTATTATTCCTTTCAACCCGTTAAACTCCTACACCCCGTAACATAACGTGGAGATGTGGTAAATGTACAGTACAGCCTGTCTATCTGTACAATCTCGGTATTGCGTGATGAGGTTTCGGCCGACAATCGACATCTTGATCTACACAGTATCAGTTAGCATATCTACGATCTACCTTTTTGTTCTTTTTTATATTTCCCTCGCTGTTTATGTGCTCATTTGTTTAGGTTTCTCATTCCTGCCGCTCTTTTTTGCCGTATATATACTGTGGATATTCTCATTCTGATCGTCCAATTTGTGTTATATTTGTATTGCATTGTTCTTTTGCACGTTCCTCTGGGCATCGCCGCTTTTTCATTTCACTGCACATCCTGTACGTGTACGTGTGTGTGTGTGTGTGTGTGTGTGTGTGTGTGTGTGTGTGACAATTAAACTTCCTGAATCTTGAATATCGAAAAAAATATCGAGAAAAATCGGGACACTGTTCCTTGTCACCCTTCCCTCTGTACTCTTGTCAGCGAGGAGCCAATTTCACGACTTCCGCGCGAAAACCCACGCAAGCGGGTTTTTTTTAACCCCATACGACGCGGGCCCTGGATAATGATAATGGATAATGGATAATGAGACACACGTGTTCAGCCCACAGCGCAGAGCTGCTGGGCGCGCACCAAGCCTGCCTCGTTAAATCATCCGTGTTATCTCACTTAATCTGTTTGCCTTTCGCATAATCTTCCCCCGTCACGAAACCTGTATCGCTGTCACGACGCTCCCCTCGCGTCTCGTCCTCCTCCTCGCTCTCCTGCTGCCTTTAATGAGCCTCTCTCTCTCTCTCTCTCTCTCTCTCTCTCTCTCTCTCTCTCTCTCTCTCTCTCTCTCGTTCGCTCTCTCCTTAGTTCCTTTCCTCTCTTTCATTATCTCTCTTTCTCTCTGCAAAGTTCATTGATCTAGCATCCACTCTCGTAACTATGCATGCGTTCTCTCTCTCTCTCTCTCTCTCTCTCTCTCTCTCTCTCTCTCTCTCTCTCTCTCTCTCTCTCTCTCTCTCTCTCTCTCTCTCTCTCCATGACTCACACAGCATGCCTGCATCCCCGGACCACCTGGCCGCTCGTGCCTGTGGGCTGACGCGTGGAGGTCAGTGGAGCACCGCTCTCCAGGGGAACCATGGGAATGACGATGTTCTGGAAAGCCCCCACCCACACCCACACACCCCCACCCCTACCGCCACCCCCACCCACACCCCCACCCGGCCAGGAATAGCTCAGCTTCCCTCCATTCAGCGTGCATTGTGGTGCTATTTCTGGACACTGTGTGTGTGTGCGTGTGTGTGTGTGTGTGAGTGTGTGTGTCTGTGTCTGTGTGTGTGTGTGTGTGTGTGCACATCCACCCACGCGTGTCCCACACACGACCACACACACACACAGACACACACACACACAGACACACACACACACACAGACACACACACACACAGACACACACACACACACACATATAGTGGTTGTGGTGGTGGTGGTGGGGGGGGGGTCGGAGAGGGGGGAGACATCAGACACACACGCCATGCATGCACGCACATACACATGTGAGGAGGCACCCGCACATGTCCACAGACACACACAAAAGTGTATGCTTGCAATATATTACTGGTATTATTATCACACAGTATTATTATTTAAACGCAGTAATATCGCGCTTGTAACGTTACCAATTGAGTTGACAACCATCCTGTCTGAAATCTGACCAGAACCAGTTGATAACAACGTATTACGCGGGATTTTACGCATACAAACACCGCAGCAACATGTCCACAGATAGAAGTTGGACAGTACTGTGTGTGTACGACTGATTTAATGTGACACAAAT
The DNA here is from genome assembly GCA_002895965.2 of Coryphaenoides rupestris. Classification (NCBI taxonomy): domain Eukaryota; kingdom Metazoa; phylum Chordata; class Actinopteri; order Gadiformes; family Macrouridae; genus Coryphaenoides; species Coryphaenoides rupestris. The sequence continues at coordinate 424,110 of PIJE02000299.1, forward strand.
AGACAGAATCGCTAAAAAACGGTACATTCTTTCACTGCTGTTGGTGCGCCGAGCAGCCATCTTGGATTCCGAAGTCGGGGTTGTGAGATTTCTTCCGGCTTTCCGAGTCGGATATCTGAGTCGACTTCAGGGGGCGTTCCAGTTGCAATTTCCGACTGGGTAACTCGGAAATTCCGACTTCCGTGTACAAACGGAACGTGGAAATAATCTGACCTGTCGAAATAATCGGACCTGTCGACTTGTCGACGACACGCACCGAAAAGTTCCACGAGACTTGGAAGCAGCTGCTAACAGAATGAGGTTTCGTTCCTCAGGTGCTATAAGTAAGAATCAGTGCGTTCTGAGCGCCGTGGGTTGAGACAACAACAATCAGAAACTGACTGATTAGTTCTAGCAGGTTGGAGAAGGTTGTGGTTGAAGTTAAAACACGAGAGCTTCCCCGACTCTCTCTGTGGCCTAGAACAGCTTTTGGGATGATTTCTCTTATATTTGAGTCGGGTCGGATTTCGCGGGAAAAAGGAACGAAGTGACATGTAAGCGCGGATAATTACAAAAAATATAGATTTCATAGCTTTTTTAAATGTGTAGAAGGTTTCATTATGATTAGAACTAAGAACTTTTTTTTTTTTCCCGCCTACCCCCCCGCTCCCAGAAAAAGCCCCCTGTTATTTACTTTGAGAACTTAATTTTAGATCTTATTTTTTTTTACAATTTAAATAAAATTAACTCGCACATCTGTTAAAATGTCCAGACGTGAGACGTAGGGCAGGCCATTATAAAGTGCTTTATAATGGCCCCTCGCTGACGGGGGGGGGAGGAGGGGGGTGGTGGGTGAGGTCTAACCTCTCTCAGT
>PIJE02000299.1:427462-432462 GCA_002895965.2 Coryphaenoides rupestris
AGAGAGAGAATGAGATACCTAGAGAGGGATAGAGAGAGACCGAGAGAGAGATAGCGAGACAGAGATAGAGAGAGCGATATAGACAGACAGAGAGAGAGAGAGAGAGAGAGAGAGAGAGAGATATAGAGAGAGAGAGAGAGAGAGAGAGAGAGAGAGAGAGAGAGAGAGAGAGAGAGATAGAGAGAGCGAGACAGCGAGAGAGACCGACAGACAGACAGTCAGTCAGAGAGACAGTGACGGCGCGTGAGAGATAGACAAATAGGAAATAGGATCGACGCTAATAGACTATTGCACAGTGGCCCCTGTTCTCCAATCTATTTATAGGTTTCTTCTTCTAATGTAAATGAACGATAATCACTCGGCACGCCTCAGAAGAGCACGACTCTAATCATCGCCGTTTAACGAGCACCTTCGGGCATCGCGCGACGCCATGGCAACGGCAGCCATCGCGCCTAACGCACGGAGAGGGCCCCCCCGACGTATCAAAGTGATGCACGTGTGTACGTCTCGGCGTCATTAACAGCGCTTAGCATTTTGCTTAGCATACTGTAGCTTCTCAGATAGTTGGTAACGTGCTGAGAACGGCACGTCTGCGCTCATCCCAGCTACTTATGCGGGCAACTTGTCAACGACGAAACTCGTTCTATGAGCGCTCGTAACTACGAACGCTCTCGAAAACCTGCTCTGTTCTTATCTTTATGTACCACAGCGATATATATTGCTGTCTCTCCTTCAACAAACGTGCTCTTTGCAAGTCACTTTGGATAAAATCGTCTGCCAAACGCCCCTAAATGTAAATGTGAATGTAAATGACGCGAGCCGTGGGCTGAAGCCAGGCGTTCGCGTAATTAGCGGCCCCCTGATTGGTTAGGGAGGCAGTCGCACGCTCTGCCTATAGTGTGTGTGTGTGTGTGTGCCTTGTCTATATGACTGCACGGGGCTGGGATGGGCCCTTCTCTACACATACTGTACTCCAGAGCCACGAGAGTATTCTGTATACAGTACATACTCTTGTACTACAGTACTACTTTATATTTGATGTTCTCTTTCGGCGTACCGTCGCCCCCCGCCGTGTCACGAGCGTTTCGCGGTTCAGAGCGGCCGTGTGTTTTGCGAAGGACACGTGACAATAAAACACTTTGACTTTGACTACGCCACCAAGCAACGCACAACTACTCACACGCTATGAACCGCGACGAAGAGGATTAGGGGGAGTTTCTGTGTGCACAGTGGCGGCAACAGAGAGATCATTACGCCGTCAGCGCAACGGTAATAAACGGTAATAAAATAGCAGCGCCTCTCCTGCGAGCACCGTGTGTCGTGCAACGCGATGTCGTAGGGCGTGGATATAGAATCGTTGACAGCGTCAGCATGTCGCGCGTCGTCTTCGCCTTTGTCGCCGGTTTACTTTTTCCGCATCGCGCGTCGATACGCGTTAAGTCGGTACGAGCGCGGTTACTAGCGCCACACACACACGCGCACGCACACACACACGCACACCACGCACGCACACACACATCCTAATGCCGTGCCCTCGAGATGATTTCACTCTGCGTCTCTCTCTATGTCGTCTATATCTACAAACTGGAAAGTGCAGTATGTGCAAACTCGAACCCAACACAGAGCTGCACGCACCTGTAACATGCTTCATGAAATACCTTTCTCTGTGTGTGTGTGTGTGTGTGTGTGTGTGTGTGTGTGTGTGTGTGTGTGTGTGTGTGTGTGTGTGTGTGTGTGTGTGTGTGTGTGTGGATGCACACGTGTGCTCTGTGTACGACGCCAAGCGTACGCGTCTGTTAACGTGCATTCATTGTATGCACAACGTTTGAGCCATGTAGCCTAATTAGTGCACATATGTGTGCGTGTGTGTGTGTGTGTGTGTGCGTGTTTGCCTGTGGGGCTTGGGAGGAGGGTGGAGGTGGGTGGGGTGGAATGGTGGAGGGTGGGGGTGCATGACCGCCACTCACCGAGGCCCAGCAGGGGGTGGTGCTCGACAAGCGCCCAACTGTTGTCATCCACACAATGGGTCTTGTAGACCAGGAGCTGGCAGAGGTCCCGCGCCGTCATGTCTGCCGGGATCTCCACCACTTTGCCCATGCCGTCCTCACCGAAGATCTTCACGATCTGTTGGGAGGAACGAGAAGAGTGAGAAGAGTTTGGAATCCCACCCGCCGAAGCGACAAGCGACCCGCCTCCCTTGGCTTAAAGGGGACATATTGCGCCACCAGGTGTGAGTGTGATTAGCCATCGCAAGCTGTTTCACAATTGACCACGTGACTACCGTCGAGTGACATCACAAGTGGGAATGTCCACCTCGATGTATGCTGCTGACGAGATCAATTTACCTGTCGGTACAGTAAACTGGGTGCATTTACATTTACATTTAGGACATTTGGCAGATCTTTTTTTATCCGAAGCGACAAAGAGTACATTTGTTGAAGGAGAGACAGCAATATATCGCTGTGGTACATAAAGATAAGAACACAGCAGGTTTTGAGCATCCATAGTTACGAGGCGAATAGAACGAGTTTCATCATTGCTAGGTTGCCTGCATAAACAGCTGGGATGAGAGCAGACAGGGTAGGCTGGCAGACTTGACTTAGTAATCATACATCTCGGTGGACATTCCCACTTGTGATGTCACCAGACTGGGTAGTCGCATGGCAAATGTGACTTGCGGCTTGCGGTGGCTAATCACGCTCACACCCCCCGGTGGCACGGTACCGTACGTCCCCTTTAACAGTGGCTGCTGCGCATTACCGAACTCCAAAAAAAAGAATCATCACATTGAGGGAAGTAAAGCAAAGCGAGGGAACTGCAGCCGTGCTTGACATGCCGATGCGTGCGTACATTATGAACGTGACACTTTTATCGTTCGTATTGTTTTGTCGTGTCGTGAATCGACGGCCCGAGCAACGCAACGCAGCGCAGGTAGGAGTGGTACAGCCGCCCCCCATCACGCTCATCAAGCTAGCCGCCAGCGCTATGCTATTTAGCGTAGCATAGCGCTGGCATTACAGCAGCAGCAGCAGCCTGCACGCCATAGAAAGACAACTGCACAACACAATGGAGAGATTGTGGCGTTGGAGTTCACAGGCCAGCCCTTCTTTCTTTCTTTCTTCTCCTTCCTCATTTAGGCGGCTCGCCGGTGCGTGTAGCGTACAGCTGAGCAAACACACACACACACACACGCACGCACGCACACACACACACACACACGCACACACACACACACACACAAGCCACGCAACACCGAGCTCAACGGCGGTTAGCATAGCGAGAAACTGTCAGATTTGCAGGATCACACTCACATAGAAAATGTCCAATAATTGGATAAAAAAATGTAGAAAATCATAAAAATGTCGGCCCGTTTCATAATATGCGAGCGAAGCCAGAACAAAACGACAACTTTTTGTTGTTTTTCGATTTCACGTCTAAAAATATATTAGATTTACGGCCGCGGTTTCGCATTATGGCCGTATTTACTCCTCGCGGAGCTCCAACTGTGGTTTTTTGTTGCATAATTTATCATCTGTTTCCAATTTGTTTGGACAGTGTGTGTGTGTGTGTGTGTGTGTGTGTGTGTGTGTGTGTGTGTGTGTGTGTGTGTGTGTGTGTGTGTGTGTGTGCGCGCGCGCCGTTTAACAGCCGTGGCAACAACACACACACACACACACGCATGCACATGCACTCGGTGGCACACAGACACACACATGCATGGACACACACACACACACACACACACACACACACACACACACACTCGGGGGCACATAGACACACATTGTACGTTGATTTCCATATTGTTTTATTGTACTGTATTGCTATGCAACCTGGCACAAGAATTTTCTTTGGGATTCATAAAGTTCTATCTTATCTTATCTTATCTTACATGCACGCACGTCAGCACACACGTCAGCACACACACACACACACACACACACACACACACACACACACACACACACACACACACACACACACACACACACACACACACACACACACACACACACACACACACACACACACACACACACATACTCGGTGGCACATAGACACACACATGCACGCACGTAAACACACACACACACTCGGTGGCACACAGACACACACATGCACGCACATAAACACACACACACACTCGGTGGCACACAGACACACACACACACAAACACACACACACACACTCGGTGGCACATAGACACACACATGCACTGCATGTAAGCACACACACACACACACACACACACACACACACACACACTCGGTGGCACACAGATACACACATGCACTGCATGTAAGCACACACACACACACACACACACACATACACACACACTCGGTGGCACATAGACACACACATGCACTGCACGTCAGCACACACACACACACACACACACACACACACACTCGGTAGCACAAAGACACGCACAAATGCACGCACGTAAGCACGCAAACACACACACACACACACACACTCGGTGGCACATAGACACACACATGCACTGCACGTAAGCACACAACACAGATACACACACACACACACACACACACACACACTACATATGTGCATTACATGGCAGCAGTGCATGAGATAGGGACGGGATGGGATGAGAGTCTCACCAGCATATCTGAGTCTTCCAATACTTCATATTTCTGAGTGACAGCGTCTTTCTGGAGGAAGATGATCTCAGGTAAGAATGTGTGACATGAACCCTCGACGGTTACAAGCTACGTACGTACGTGAATGTGAATGAAATCCCACCTCCGGACCGTGATAATTATTACAGAATTATAATAATAAACGTCTCTGTGCGCATCTCTCATGTGTCTCCCGAGAAACGCCGTTGTTTAAATTGTTCCCGAGTCGCCCCAAGTTTGCAGAGTCGTCTCGCTAGGTTGCCCTATAAAAATACAAAAATGCATTTGGTGCTGCAAGGTTGTGTACTCTCTCTCTCTCTCTGTCTGTCTCTCTGTCTCTCTCTCTCTCACTGTCT
>PIJE02000299.1:437462-438930 GCA_002895965.2 Coryphaenoides rupestris
GCGACACACATATATATATATATATATATATACTGTTGTCTCACTCTTTCAAACAGATGGTTAAATGGTTAAACACCTGAATTGCCCTCAATGTAAATGTTAATTACACACACACACACACACACAGACACGCACACAGAGAGAAGAGGTCATACCGGAGTATGTGCATCTTTGCTTTACGGTGCGTTCCATTTGTTCCTCGGAAGTCGGAATGTCCGAGTTCCAAGTCGGATGTTTCAGGGGGAACGCCCCCAAGCCCCCACCCCCTCAGATATCCGACTCGGAAAGTCGGAAGAATCTCACAACCCCCGACTTCCAAATCCAAGATGGCTGCTCCGCGCATCAACAGCAGTGGAGTAATATACTGTTTTTTTAGCACTTCTGTCTATTTGTGTCTCATCAAATCAGTCGTACACACGGTCCTGTCCAACTACTATCTGTGGACATGTTGCTACAGTGTTTGTATGTGCGAAATGCCGCGTAATACACGTTGTCATCAGCAGGTATCTGTTGATGACTGTTGATCACAACGGCTAACCAATGGCTCGAGTAAACCACAAAGCACAACAAAAGTTTTCCTGGAGAAGTCTGTTTTGTTTTTTTTTTTTCTTTCGATTTGTCGTAACTGGAACGCGGTCAACTCGGGCGTGGCGTCATTCCGACTTGAGAACGTGAACCCGGGGAAGGTGTTAACTCCTGGAGGAGACAGCGTGTGTGTCGGCTACCGCTCGGTGTGTACTTTACAGCGGAGTCACCGAGAGTGAGGCTGCCCAACCTTGACTTTACTAACATTGACGCTTGGCGGGTTGAGTCAGCTGACACACAAGGACATGTCCGTCCGTTCGGATACACGTAGCGTAGACCCATAGACACACAGGTACATAAGAGAGTTATCTGCACTCTATGTATTGCATTATTTTAGATGTTGTCCCTTTTATATTCTGAGTCCACATCGCACCACCGACGTTGAGTCATCAGCATTAGCTCATTTGTTGCCCCGCGCTTGTCCTCGATATTTCACTTTGTGGAGCCAATTTCTGACCTTGTTTAACTTTTATACTGCGTTGGGAATGTAAATATTGAATTTCCATGCCGGTGACACTCTTGAATCAAATAGAATAGAATAGAATAGAATAGAAATAAAGAGAACATAATAGAATAGAATAGAGTGACAGATGAAAAGACAGACAGACAGACAGATAGACAGATAGATGGATAGATAGATACTGTAGACAGTGAGACAGATAGAGAAGTATAGAGACAGACAGACTGATACAGACAGAGACCGACAGACACATAAAGAGTGAGACAGATAGATAGATAGATAGATAGATAGATAGATAGATAGATAGATAGATAGATAGATAGATAGATAGATAGATAGATAGATAGATAGATAGATAGATAGATAGATATAGATAGAGAGATAGTGTAGACTCAGATCAGACAGACAGACAGAATAGGCTAC
>PIJE02000299.1:438955-443955 GCA_002895965.2 Coryphaenoides rupestris
TTAGGGTAGGTCGGTGGTCTTGCTCAGGGGAACCTCACACTTTAGCATATGAGAGGGAGAAGCAGCCGAGACGAACCAAGCAACCTCCTTTGCCAGACCTTCTCACTATCTCCTGAACTACTCTGCCTCCAAACTCACGACTAATTTATTAATTTTGCTGTAAATTATTATGACCGTCAGTGTTACGTTTATTTTCTCTCCTTATCCCATTCTCATCACCGATATAGATCCCCCCCCCCGCCCCCCCTACATTAAGGCTCCACGTGTCTAAGGTAATTGCTTTAAAACGAGTTAGATCCTCTGCGAACACTCTTATCTGATTAATGCTTTAGTACGTTCTGAATACCACCGAGTCGATCTTATTTTATAGAACCGCCGCCTCAAAGTGTAGACAGGAACGCACAGCGGTCCATCTCTGCGTTGTGCGTGTGTGGTGTGTGTGGTGGTCTTACGAACTGTACAATCGTGTGTGTGTGTGATAATGTGTGCGCAGCCCTGTCACGGTATTTCTCACCATGCTTTGAGTAATTACTCCTCATCACAAGCTTTTAATTGCAGTTTATGTCTTGGCCCTGTCGTTTTTGCTTACCCCCCCCCCACTGCACACCTATTTGTCCCTGCTGTGTGTCGTGTTGTGTGTGTTGTGTGTCGCTTCTGTGTTGTGTGTGTGATGTGTTGTGTGTGTGGTGTGTCGTGTGTTGTGGTGTGTGTTGGTATGTGGGTGTGATGTGGTCTGTGCAAAACTCAGGTGACCGGTGTGCCGAGTCGGTGTTGTTTCATACTTGTGTGTCCATCACCTGTCTCGCCGTCTCTGTCTCTGTCTCATTCTCTCGTCTCACATGTCTTCTATATCTATACCTCATCTCTCTGTCTCGTCTCTGCTCTCTCTCGTGTCTCTCTGTCTCTGTCACGTCCTCTGGTCTCTCTGCTCTCTGTTCTCCTGCCTCTCTGTCTCTCTGTCGTCTTCTCTGTCTACTCTCTGTCTCTTCTCTCTTCTGTTCTGCTCTTGTGCTTGCTGTGTTTGTGCACAGTAAACTTCTTGTGTCTGCGTACGTACGACACAAGGATATCTGATGTGCTGCTGAGCCAACGTCTCATGTTGCTGTGTGTGTTGCATTGCGCCGTGCGCGCAGTGTGTAAGTCGTTGAGGGTGTGTGATTCTTGCACAATGTGTCTTTCGTGTGATGGTGTGTGTGGTGCTGCGCGCAGCGATTTCTCTTTTGTGTGGTGTTGTGCTGTCTGTGCCTTGTGTCACTGATCTTACCTTGTGCTTTGCCAGTACTTTTGTTGTTGCTCTGTGTGTGTGCGTGTGTGTGTGTTGTGCCTTTTGTGCACATGTTCCGTGTCTACTGTGGTCGTTGTGTCTTGGGGGTTGGTTGGTCTACTTTGTGTGTGTGTTGTGATTTTGAGTGTGCTCGTTCACATCCTTGGGGCGTACTTTGTTGTGTTGTGTGTGGTGTGTGTGTGTGGGTGTCTGTTGTGTGCGTGTTTGCGGTACTTGTGGTGTAGTGTGTGTGTGTCGTTTGTGCCTTATGGCACATGTCTCTTTGTTGTGGCGACTTGTGTCTGTGTGTGTGTGTGTGTGTGTGTAGTGGTGTGTGTTGCGTGCGTCGTCTAATGCCCGCGGCTCCAAGTCGCTCCAAGGGATTACATTTATAGATCATCAGACCTGAGTCATCCAAGAGGTGAGAACGCTCCCCCCCCCTCCCCCCCCCCCCTCCCCCCCCCTCTCCCCCAACCCTTCGCTCTCTCCAGCTGCTGTATTCCTCCATTTATCTATCTATCTATCTATCTGATCTCTGTCCTGTCTGTCTGTCTGTCTGTCTGTCTGTCTGTCTGTCTGTGCTGATCTGTCTGTCTGTCTAGTCATCTTACGTATCTATCTATCTATCTTCTATCTTATCTATCTATCTATCTATCTATCATATTATCTATCCATCTATCTATCTATCTATTATCATCTATCTATCATCTAGTCTTCTATCTATCTATTATCTATCTATCTATTCATCTATCTGTCTTCTCCGATCTATAATGTGTTCTGCTCGTCTCTGTCCTGTATCATTTGTCGTCTTCTCTATACTCTGTTATCTGTCTCACTGTCACAGTAATCTTCTATCCATCTATCTGTCTATCTGTCTGTCGTCTTCTTCATCATTCCTACTATTGCTATTCGTATTATGTTCTTCTCTAATATTCTATTCTATTCTATTCTATTCTTCATTCAAGATGTCACGCATGGAAAAATTCAATATTTACATTCCCAACGCAGTTTAAAAGTTAAACAATGGTCAGAAATTGTCTCCAAGATGAAATATCGAGGACAGCGCGGGCCAACAAATGAGCTAAATGCTGATACTATCAGATGTCGTTACGATTGACGCAGAATTATAAAAGGACAACATGCTAAAATAATGCAATACATAGAGTGCAATAATTCTCCTATGTACCTGTGTGTCTATGGGTCTATCGCTAATGTATCCGTAACGGACGACATGTCCCTTGTGTGTCAACTGACTTCAACCCACGCAAGCGTCAATGGTATAAAGTCAAGTTGGCAGCACTCACTCTCCGGTGACTCCGCTTAAAGTCACCACCGGAGCGGTAGTCCTGGACACAACAGCGTGCTCTCCAGAGTATGAGATAAGCACCTTCCCCGGGTCACGTTCTCAAGTCGGCAATGAGCACGCCCGAGTGACCGCTCCAGTTACGACAAATCGAGTAAAAAAAAAAACCAAAAGAACTTCCTCCAGGAAAACTTTGTGTCTTTTGTGTTTATCGAGCCAATTGTTACTCTCCCTACCTGCTCCTGACGTGTTGGTTGTTACCTTGCATGGTTGACACCGCCGTCGGTGTATGAATGGGTGAATGTGAGGCAATACTGTAAAGCACTTTGGATAAAAGCGAGATATAAATGCAATCCATTTACCATTTATATAGATATGACTGCAAAACTTAACTTCATGAACTGTTTAAAATGGAAGGATAGGAACAAGAGAGAGACGTGGAAATGTATTAAGTCGTCCATTTAGTTCGATATTCAAGACTTAAATCTCATTTTGTATTGTCGTTGCGTTCACTTGCGTTCTTCAAACGCAAGTGTGTGCAATGGAGTGAGCTCCCAGTGGAAACCTCTCGTCGCCCACAGGGAAATTCCTCTTACACTCACACAGACACACACACAGACAGACACACAGACACATACACAGACACACACACACACACACAGACACACAGACACATACACACACACACAGACAAACAGACAGACACACAGACACATACACAGACACACACACACACACAGACAGACAGACAGACAGACAGACACATACACACAGACACACACACACAGACAGACACACAGACACACGTTTTTGGAGCTCGTCCACAATACCGTTGGGCCCATCAGCTGGGCCCATTAATCTTTCAGTATTAATAAAATGTTCAAAGGAAAATAAAATGCCCTAACCACCGTGACACTGCAAATTCTTTCAGAATATAATATTAGTCGTAGAATTGAAATTATTCTTTGAATATTATATTAGATACATTCTGATTTCTGATCAAGACACTTGATATGATAAATAAATAGAATTAATATTTTTGTCGCCGATCTTGATTTGTGGTGATTTTAAGAATGAAAAGTATGAACTTTATGAACTTTTAGAATTACATTTTCTTTCCTGTTAGCTTGCTTTAGCAGGAGGGTAAAACAGCGTCTCACTTGACTTCACTGAGAAAACAGCACAACCTTACACAGCGACGACAACATAACACCAGACTAAACACTAAACACACTATTATATTCTACGTATTAACAGAAATTCAAAACCGAAAAAGGCGCCGGGGGTGGTGGGGGGGGCGAGTACGAGACGCACACACACACACACACACACACACACACACACACACACACACACACACACACCGAATGAGAGCGCCACACTGATAAGCTGACTTGGCTCGGGCCGCCAGCGCCAACCGGCGAGCGCCAACGGCCCCCAGCGCCCAGCGCCACCGTTCTCCCCGCATTGTGACGAGTCAGTTCAGACGCTGGCCCTCGCTCACTGTAATCCACTGTTGTGTGCGCTGTGTGTGTGTGTGCGTGCGAGTGCGTGTGTGTGTGTGTGGTCCGGCCTGTCCCTCTCTCGCCACTACAGTAACCGGTAATGAGATAGAGGGGGGGGGCTCTTTCTCTCCCTCCTCCTCTGTCTCTCCTCTCTGTCTCTCTCGTTCTCTCTGTCTCTCTCTCTTCTCTCCTCTCTCTCTCTCTCCTCTCTCTCTCTCCCTCTCTTCTCTCTCTCTCTCTCTCTCTCTCTGTCTCTCTCTCCCCCTTCTCTCTCTCTCTCCCTCTCTCTCTCTCTCTCTCTCCTCCTCTCCTCCCTCTCTCCTCTCTCTCTCTCCCTCTCTCTCTCTCTCTCTCTCTCTCTCTCTCTCTCTCTCTCTCTCTCTCTCTCCCTCTCAATGTCTCTCTATCTCTCTCTCTCTCTCTCTCTCTCTCTCTCTCTCTCTCTGGGCCAAAGTAGGACAGCTCAGATTTCCTAAGCCGCCGTGGTGCAGGAAGAGGGAGAGCGAGGATAAAGGACGGGGAGAATAGAAACAAAAGAGATAAATAAATAGAAGATAGAAGAGAGGGAAAGACGTCGTGGAGATCGGTCCGTCAGCGGTCTTGTGTTGCGTTTCAGCGTGCCGTCATTTGGACTGAAGTGGAGTCTTGACACTGACATCTCAACTCAATTGGCTGTTGGCTGTGTCGAGGTTCGAGGTTGTGTGTAAAGATTGGGAAAATGAATCAGAAAAACAAAACACAGCGGAGGGAAATGATTTGGGTTCTTCTCGTCGTGGCGTCAGCGGGAACAAATTATACTTAATTGGGAACGTTGTGTTCTTCTGCGGTATGGTTTGGCTCCACGGTTCCGCTGTCGTGCCGTGTCACCGCTCTCCTCTCTCTCGGTAATTTTCTTCCTCACACACATTATTTTTTGCCGTGTGTCTGG
>PIJE02000300.1:10894-104769 GCA_002895965.2 Coryphaenoides rupestris
TCCAGGAACACAGCCCCCAGGATCACAGCCTGCAGGAACACAGCCTCCAGGAACACAGCCTGCAGGGACACAGCCTCCAGGATCACAGCCTGCAGGAACACAGCCTCCAGGATCACAGCCTCCAGGAACGCAGCCTCCAGGATCACAGCCTCCAGGAACGCAGCCTCCAGGATCACAGCCTGCAGGGACACAGCCTCCAGGAACACAGCCTGCAGGGACACAGCCTCCAGGAACACAGCCTGCAGGAACACAGCCTCCAGGATCACAGCCTCCAGGAACGCAGCCTCCAGGAACACAGCCTGCAGGAACACAGCCTGCAGGAACACAGCCTCCAGGATCACACCCTGCAGGGACACAGCCTGCAGGAACACAGCCTCCAGGAACACAGCCTGCAGGGACACAGCCTCCAGGATCACAGCCTCCAGGAACACAGCCTGCAGGGACACAGCCTGCAGGGACACAGCCTCCAGGATCACAGCCTCCAGGAACACAGCCTGCAGGGACACAGCCTGCAGGGACACAGCCTCCCTCTCTGATGACCAGGCCAGCCTCCAGGAGGTCCTGCCTCTTCCATCTCCTTTGGAAGGAGTGATTCTGAGGGTTGGGCAGTCTCCTCTGACTGAGGCCACCTTCGCATCTGATGGAGTCGTCACCATCTTGATCTGTGACTCTTCAAGGTTGGCATCCCCGGTTTATTCCTCATGCCAATCAATGCCATTTATATGCATTTTCTTTTTCTTGTTTTGCAATGTGCAGCACAGACCAAAGTGTGACGTAACACATCGCAAGACCGGCACTGGATCGAGGGCGAGGGATCGCGACGTGGAGAGCATCTGCCTTCAGACCGTGAGCTGCAACAACCCTCCCAGCGGGACGGGCCGCAGCCTCACAACTTTCTTCTGATATTTTATATCCACCAGACCACAAACTACCGAGTGGACCACGGGAAACATTAATGAATTTTTCATGGGTCTCAAGGCTTCTGAGAAGCTCTAGTGTTTGTCTTACCACCAGTTGCGTCATGTGCGGGCTGTACCTTGCATTATAGAGACGGGTCCAGCTGTAATTCTGTCTAAAAGTCTAAAAACAATTATTATTGAAAAATGTATTTCCTACTACACCCCCCATCCCCACGCACACGTTCACTACCCAGGATAGCAGCCTGCTCAGGAGGGTACATGAAGAACACACTGCCCCCGTCAGCCAGGACATTATCAGCTCAATCATAGTAGTGAGCACCATCCAAACGCTACTCACATATCTGCACAGTGTATTGTAAATATACAAAGTACATAAAGTGAACCTCTTTACAGAAACATGGAAGCTGAGACAAGCTGGAGTGTTTGTGATGGCTGGTTTGTGATGGCTGGTTTGGTCCTGGCTGGCATCAGATGCAGCATGACAGATATTTCAGCATTTGAATTATAAACATCAAATTAGACCCTTTGATAATCACCCAAACTAAACCATAAATAATCTATCAGTTTAAATACCACAACACCATCCAGCTGAACACCGCAGAACAGGGCAGTTGGCTGTCAGGAGTGTGTGTGTGTGTGTGTGTGTGTGTGTGTGTGTGTGTGTGTGTGTGTGTGTGTGTGTGTGTGTGTGTGAGGGGTTGTGGTGACTGGTTCCAATCCAAACAGAGACATAAGATGCAACAAGAGCAGAAATGTGCTGAGTGGCATCGAAGCAAAACAAACAAGTCGAGACGGCGGCTTGTCTGCACAAACTCAACTTGTTAGAAGGTACATGAAGCTGCTAACGTGTAGCATGTAGCTGCTAACGTGTAGCTCTAAGGGATGCTAACTCAATGTTTCCTTCCTCTGGTTGGTTCCTCTGGTTGGTTCCTCTGGTTGGTTCCTCTGGTTGGTTCCTCTGGTCAGTTCCACTAGTCGGTTCCTCTGGTCGGTTCCTGTGGTTGGTTCCTCTGGTTCCTGTGGTTGGTTCCTCTGGTTCCTGTGGTTGGTTCCTCTGGTTCCTCTGGTTGGTTCCTCTGGTTGGTTCCTCCGGTTGGTTCCTCTGGTTCCTCTGGTCGGTTCCTCTGGTCGGTTCCTCTGGTTGGTTCCTGTGGTTGGTTCCTCTGGTTGGTTCCTGTGGTTCCATGTGAGAAGTTCTCTAAGCAGTGATGAAAGTCTGGTTCTGAGCTCAGTTCCTGAGGTTAGCCTGCGCCAAGTCAATGAAAGACTTGGTTAAACTTTATCTCAGGACAAACACACAGAGTGGACAAATAGAGCAGACATCCAGAGATAAGGAGCCCTTCAGCTAGAGCACGCACACACTCAAGTATACGCACACGCACACACACACACACGTATATACACACACATACACACACACACGTATACACACACACACACACCACACACGTATACACACACACGTATATACACACACACACAAACACACACACACTCACATATACACAAACACACTCACACATGCAGGCGAGCACACACACACACATATATACACTCACGTACATAGACACACACACAGACAGATGCACACAAGCAGTCAAACACACACACTCACATATACACATGCAAAGACATATATATACATACACACACACATTAACAGACATATACTACACACATGTGACACACGCACTTGCATGGCCGTCAGTGAAACTCATTAAGGAATGTTAAACACCACACACAGACCTGCCCCCATCAGGGAAGGACTTCCTGTACACCACACACAGACCCGCCCCCATCAGGGAAGGACTTCCTGTACACCACACACAGACCGCCCCCATCAGGGAAGGACTTCCTGTACACCACACACAGACACGCCCCCATCAGGGAAGGACTTCCTGTACACCACACACAGACCCGCCCCCATCAGGGAAGGACTTCCTGTACACCACACACAGACCCGCCCCCATCAGGGAAGGACTTCCTGTACACCACACACAGACCGCCCCCATCAGGGAAGGACTTCCTGTACACCACACACAGACCCGCCCCCATCAGGGAAGGACTTCCTGTACACCACACACAGACCCGCCCCCATCAGGGAAGGACTTCCTGTACACCACACACAGACCCGCCCCCATCAGGGAAGGACTTCCTGTCCACCCACACACAGACCCGCCCCCCATCAGGGAAGGACTTCCTGTACACCCCACACAGACGCCCGCCCATCAGGGATGGACTTCCTGTTACACCAACACACAGAACTCGCCCCCATCCAGGGAAGGACTTCCCTGTACACCACACACAGACCCGCCCCCATCAGGGAAGGACTTCCTGTACACCACACACAGACCCGCCCCCATCAGGGAAGGACTTCCTGTAAACCACACACAGACTCGCCCCCATCAGGGAAGTACTTCCTGTACACCACACACAGACCCGCCCCCATCAGGGAAGGACTTCCTCAGAGACATGTCAGCCTTTTTAATAATTGCTTGCGACGTGCGTGATGTCATCGGGAACTGAGGTGCTAGGCAACAAGAGTGTAAACAAACTAGCTTGATGCTAACAGCAGTACTCACCTCTGTTTCAGAGTCTTGCAGCACCAACTTCATTCCTCGCTTCGCCATGTTTGTTTATAGTGCTCCGTGCTCCTATTGGTCAACGCCACGGCCGTGACGGGCGCATCGTGGAAGACAAAATAAATATCTAACATGCTCGTCTTTCTCTCGGGAAGTCGTGAGGCTTCCTGATGAGTCTTCTGCTACGTCACACAAAACCATCGATGTCATGACCTGACGTTCTCCAAATGATCCGACACCCTGCGACGTCTGACCTCTGACCATTAGTCTGGGTGGAGCAGGTCCTCTGGATGTTGGTCTGGGTGTAGCAGGTCCTCTGGGTGGAGCAGGTCATCTGGGTGGAGCAGGTCCTCTGGGTGGAGCAGGCCTCTCTCTCTCCAGCAGATGGACTTAAAATACACAGAGAATTCAGATCCTCCTGAACACACACACACGCACGCACACACACACACATGCGCGCAGACACACACACACACATACACACAGACACACACACACACACACACACACCTGTGGTCCTAACATACTGCTGTTCTCTCCAGGTGACATAAATGACACATTGAGTGATGAATATAACAAAAATATTTCTCAGTCTTTTGGCACCAAGTTGTTGTTTTGCTGACGGTGTTGATGCCTCTAAACTAAGAGATAAAGATAGAGAGAGAGGAGGAGGTGAGGAGATAGGAGAGATGGATCAGGAGAGAGAGGAGGTGAGGAGATAGGAGAGATGGATAAGGAGAGAGAGGAGGTGAGGAGATAGGAGAGATGGATAAGGAGAGAGAGGAGGTGAGGAGATAGGAGAGATGGATAAGGAGAGAGAGGAGGTGAGGAGATAGGAGAGATGGATAAGGAGAGAGAGGAGGTGAGGAGATAGGAGAGATGGATCAGGAGAGAGAGGAGGTGAGGAGATAGGAGAGATGGATAAGGAGATAGAGAGAAGTGAGTGAGTAATAAGATGCTGATAGAGAGAGAGGAGGTGAGGAGATAGGAGAGATGGATCAGGAGTGAAAGATGGAGGTAGTGAAGTTCAGACACAGTCAATTGCCAAGGGTAGTGGTGTGACCTTCCGTCCTCTCTTCCTCTTCATTTCTATCCTAGAAGCTCCATGCCAAGACTCTTGAGAGTACTGTATTGATTTAGTCCGACCGACTACCAACCACCGATCCCCTCTCTCTTTCTTCATAAGCCTCCAAAACTATACATTCACGGTCGACACCACGACTCCTCTCTTTGCAGTGCAGTCTCTCGCATCTTCGTCCTCCCTCAACTTCTCTACCCTCCAATCTCGTGCCCCTCTTAGGTCCTTCCCGCTTTCATGTCCGATTGTGCTAATTTTTGAGGAGATAGGAGAGATGGATCAGGAGAGAGGAGGTGAGGAGATAGGAGAGATGGATAAGGAGAGAGAGGAGGTGAGGAGATAGGAGAGATGGATAAGGAGAGAGAAGAGGTGAGGAGATAGGAGAGATGGATAAGAGATGGATAAGGAGAGAGAGAGGAGGTGAGGAGATAGGAGAGATGGATAAGGAGAGAGAGAATGTGAGGAGATAGGAGAGATGGATCAGGAGAGAGAGAGAGGTGAGGAGATAGGAGAGATGGATAAGAGAGAGAGGAGGTGAGGAGATGGGAGCTGGATCAGGAAGAGGAGTGAGGAGATAGGAGAGATGGATAAGGAGAAGAGAAGGTGAGAATAGGAGAGATGGATCAGGAGAGAGGAGGTGAGAGATAGGAGAGATGGGATAAGCGAGAGGAGAGGAGAGTGAGGAGATAGGAGAGATGGATCAGGAGAGAGAGAGAAGGTGAGGAGATAGGAGAGATGGATAAGGAGAGAGAGGAGGTGAGGAGATAGGAGAGATGGATAAGGAGAGAGAAGAGGTGAGGAGATAGGAGAGATGGATCAGGAGAGAGAGAGAAGAAGGTGAGGAGATAGGAGAGATGGATCAGGAGAGAGAGAGAGGAGGTGAGGAGATAGGAGAGATGGATCAGGAGAGAGAGGAGGTGAGGAGATATGAGAGATGGATCAGGAGAGAGAGGAGGTGAGGAGATAGGAGAGATGGATAAGGAGAGAGAGGAGGTGAGGAGATAGGAGAGATGGATAAATAGAGAGAGAGTGAGGTGAAGGAGATAATGAGAAGATGGATCAGGAGAGAGAGGAGGTGAGAGAGAGGAGTAGATGGATAACGAGAGAGAAGGAGGTGAAGGGAGATAGGAGAGATGGATCAGGAGAGAGAGGAGGTGAGGAGATAGGAGAGATGGATAAAGAGAGAGAGGAGGTGAGGAGATAGGAGAGATGGATAAGGAGAGAGAGGAGGTGAGGAGATAGGAGAGATGGATAAGGAGAGAGAGGAGGTGAGGAGATAGGAGAGATGGATAATGAGAGAGGGGAGGTGAGGAGATAGGAGAGATGGGTCAGGAGAGAGAGAGAAGAAGGTGAGGAGATAGGAGAGATGGATAAGTAGATATAGGAGACATGAGACCTTTACAATGAGACTCGTCTGTATTTTAACAGAAAACTATTTCATACACACACACACACACACACACACACACACACACACACCACACACACACACACACACACACACACACACACACACCTGTGGTCCTAACATACTGCTGTTCTCTCCAGGTGACATAAATGACACATTGAGTGATGAATATAAAAAATGTATTTCTCAGTCTTTTGGCACCAAGTTGTTGTTTTGCTGACGGTGTTGATGCCTCTAAACTAAGAGATAAAGATAGAGAGAGAGGAGGAGGTGAGGAGATAGGAGAGATGGATCAGGAGAGAGAGGAGGTGAGGAGATAGGAGAGATGGATAAGGAGAGAGGGAGGCGGAGGTGAGGAGATAGGAGAGATGGATAAGGAGAGAGAGAAGGTGAGGAGATAGGAGAGATGGATAAGGAGAGAGAGAATGTGAGGAGATAGGAGAGATGGATCAGGAGAGAGAGGAGGTGAGGAGATAGGAGAGATGGATAAGGAGAGAGAGGAGGTGAGGAGATAGGAGAGATGGATCAGGAGAGAGGAGGTGAGGAGATAGGAGAGATGGATAAGGAGAGAGAGGAGGTGAGGGTGAGGAGATAGGAGAGATGAAGGAGAGAGAAGAGGTGAGGAGATAGGAGAGATGGATAAGGAGAGAGGGAGGCGGAGGTGAGGAGATGGGAGAGATGGATAAGGAGAGAGAGAATGTGAGGAGATAGGAGAGATGGATCAGGAGAGAGAGGAGGTGAGGAGATAGGAGAGATGGATAAGGAGAGAGAGGAGGTGAGGAGATAGGAGAGCTGGATCAGGAGAGAGGAGGTGAGGAGATAGGAGAGATGGATAAGGCGAGAGGGAGGAGGAGGTGAGGAGATAGGAGAGATGGATAAGGCGAGAGGGAGGAGGAGGTGAGGAGATAGGGGAGATGGATAAGGAGAGAGAGAAGGTGAGGAGATAGGAGAGATGGATCAGGAGAGAGAGGAGGTGAGGAGATAGGAGAGATGGATCAGGAGAGAGAGGAGGTGAGGAGATAGGAGAGAGGGAGGAGGAGAGAGGGAGGAGGAGGTGAGGAGATAGGAGAGATGGATCAGGAGAGAGAGAAGGTGAGGAGATAGGAGAGATGGATAAGGAGAGAGAGGAGGTGAGGAGATAGGAGAGATGGATAAGGAGAGAGAAGAGGTGAGGAGATAGGAGAGATGGATCAGGAGAGAGAGAAGAGGGAGGAGATAGAGAGATGGAGGAGATTAGAGAGGAGGGATGGACGAAGGAGAGATGAAGGAGAGAGAGAAGGTGAGGAGATATGAGAGATGGATCAGGAGAGAGAGAAGGTGAGGAGATATGGAGAGATGGATCAGGGAGAGAGAGGAGGTGAGGCGAGTAGGAGAGATGGATAAGGAAGAGAGGAGGTGAGGAGATAGGAGAGATGGATCAGAAGGAGAGAGAGGAGGTGGAGGAGATATGAGAGATGGATAAGGAGAGAGAGGAGGTGAGGAGATAGGAGAGATGGATAAGGAGAGAGAGGAGGTGAGGAGATAGGAGAGATGGATCAGGAGAGAGAGGAGGTGAGGAGATAGGAGAGATGGATAAAGAGAGAGAGGAGGTGAGGAGATAGGAGAGATGGATAAGGAGAGAGAGGAGGTGAGGAGATAGGAGAGATGGATAAGGAGAGAGAGGAGGTGAGGAGATAGGAGAGATGGATAATGAGAGAGGGGAGGTGAGGAGATAGGAGAGATGGCTCAGGAGCTAGAGAGAAGAAGGTGAGGAGATAGGAGAGATGGATAAGTAGATATAGGAGACATGAGACCTTTACAATGAGACTCGTCTGTATTTTAACAGAAAACTATTTCACAATAAGGAGTCTGCTGAACTTAATAAGTATAACATTTCAACTCTATTGTCCGTAATGAATTGGACTCATGATTTAATGTTACAGTTCAGGTTAATTACTGATCGGGATAAACTACGACGTGTTTAAAACTGATGCAGTAAAACGTACAAAATAAGTTAAATACCCAAGAGTTTATAACACAAGCCAGGACAAGTCTAATAAAAAACTTTTATTACAATTATTGGGACATTTTGGTGTATACACGCAGATAAACAAATATAGGTTTATTTTACAATTGAGACATTTAGAAAGATTTCTATAACATTTGTAAAACATTGACGTAACTGGCAAAGTGCTTCCTTGTCTTTGATTTGGTCATTTCTAATGTTTGGAGATGAATCTGACGGCTTGCGGACCCTCACAGCGGGGAGACCTCGCAGAGCAGCCCGCCCTCAGGCCCCCGTCCCCGGCTGCACACCGTAACTCTCCCCGGAGGGTCCTCCAGGGTGAGGGTGGAGGAACCACCAGAACACACTGTGGTGTTTATTTAGTGCAGCTGGGATAGATATGGGCTTTATGGTCCATAAACCACAGTTTTTGCAAATAACAAACATAGTCTATAAGCAAGCATTGCGAACTTTACAGCACTATAAGAGAAGGAGAAGAAATAGTTGGTAACTTGCAGGCAACCGTTCAGGTGTCCTGCTGAGCTGCACGGGGTCAGAGTTCAACAAGGCACGGGACCCCCCCGGGACCCCCGGGTCGACGGGGGTCAGCTTATAGTGAGAAAGGCACAGGCAGACCCCACGACCCAGCCGTAGAATCCAGCGGTGGCTCATAAGTCCATGGTCCTGGCTGGATAGTCCGGCTTTACGCACAGCCGCCCAGGGGCTTGAAGGAGCCGTCGGGCAGCTGTCGGAAAATGCCCCGCAACGTGTCCAGTTCGCGGCTCAGGTGCTCCACGCGTTTCCGCAGCCTCTCGTTGTCGGACGCCAGCTCCACCACTTTGTGTTGCGTCTCCACGTTCCGCATCTTGGCCTTGTCGCGGCTCTTCCTCACGGCCACGTTGTTCCTCTCCCTCCTCATGCGGTACTCCGGGCTGCTCTTGTCCACGCGTTTCTTACTCTTGCTGCGGTGGTCGCCGCCGCCGCCCAGCATCTTGCCGTGCTGCCCGGACAGCGCGCCGTGCGGCCGCGGCGGGCTGGGCGCCGGGGTGGGGGGCGGTGTCGGGTGCCCGGGCTGCAGGTGCATGGTGGTCTGCGCACAGTGCGCGATCTGGTACTGGAGGTGTGGGAGGTGCTGGGGGTGCTGGGGGTGCTGGAGGTGCTGGGGGTGCTGGGGGTGCTGGAGGTGCTGGGGGTGCTGGAGGTGCTGGGGGTAGCTGGGCGCCATGGACTGGCCCATGTCCTCATCGTCCCGGGGCTCCTGCTTGATGGCCACGGGTCTGATCCTCGGGCTGTCGAACACGGGCTCCAGTTTGGAGGAGTCCATGTAGCCCGGGTACAGCTGCTGGGGTCCGGGCTGGGACCCCAGCTGGGACCCGGGCTGGCCGTGGCCGGACTCGTACTCGCCGTTGATCAAGCGGAGCTTCTCTTGCTTGGAGTTGTGGTGAAACAAGTCGGCCAGGAACTCGTCGTTGAAGGCGGACGGGTCGATGTAGGCGCTGATGTCGATGGAGTTCTCGTGGTCGCACATGTCGAGGGGCCGCAGGTCGCCCTGCGGGGGGGCGTCTCGGTAGCAGGCGCTCTGGGGCCCGGCGGGGGGCATCGGCGGCCGAGGGGCCACCTCGTACAGGTGGGCGGGCTCCATGGAGAACCTAAACCCCCCGCATGGCGACGAGCTCCGAGAATCCAGCTTGCTGCGATCCGGGACCCCGGGACCCCCTCACGGTCCGGAACCCCCTCACGGTCCGGAACCCCCTCACGGTCCGGGGACAAGTCTCAGCTGACAGCAGTAGCAGGTGATGGAGGCCTACTGACTGTCTGCTGGTCTACTGACTGTCTGTCTGCTGGTCTGCTGACTGTCTGCTGGTCTGCTGGCTGTCTGTCTGTCTGTCTGTCTGTCTGCTGGTCTGCTGGTCTGCTGGCTGTCTGTCTGCTGGTCTACTGACTGAACCTCTAGTCCTCTGAGCTGTCAAACCGCGCCACCTCGCCTTTATAGCAGACGCACGGAGGGGGCGGGGTCACGGCGGAGGGGGCGTGTTCAGCAGCTTCTTGTAACTCTAGAATAGTGGAGGTTGGTCCAAACGTCTCCTTCACATCAGACTTGATTTAAATGACAAAGAGGCTATGTGGAGATTAATAAGAGATAGAACTTTATTAATCCCGAAGGAAAGTATAGGCTACATAATTCAGACCTCAGTATACCTATACCTATATAACTGTGATTTTACCGTTTTAGTTTAAATCACTAAAGTTTGTGCACATATTGTTTAATGGAAGCTCATTCTTATCTGTGCACTGAAATGAAAAGATAAAGACCACGCCCACCCCCCGCTGAGGGGGAGGGGCTTATCTGGCCGCGGCTCGTGAGCCCCGACACCTGGCAGCAGGACGGTCACGAGCACACGACAGACAGTCTTCGAGAGGAGTCTGTCTTCTAGAGCAGTCTGTCTTCTAGAGGAGTCTCTGTTCTAGAGGAGTCTGTCTCCTAGAGGAGTCTGTCTCCTAGAGCAGTCTGTCTTCTAGAGGAGTCTGTCTTCTAGAGCAGTCTGTCTCCTAGAGCAGTCCGTCTTCTAGAGGAGTCTGTCTTCTAGAGCAGTCTGTCTTCGAGAGCAGTCTGTCTTCTAGAGGAATCTGTCTTCTGGAGGAGTCTGTCTTCTAGAGGAGTGTCTTCTAGAGCGGTCTGTCTTCTCGGGGAGTCTGTCTTCTAGAGCAGTCTGTCTTCTCGAGGAGTTTGTCTTCCAGAGGAGTCTGTCTTCTAGAGCAGTCTGTCTTCGAGAGCAGTCTGTCTTCTAGAGGAGTCTGTCTTCTGGAGGAGTCTGTCTTCTAGAGGAGTCTGTCTTCTAGAGCAGTCTGTCTCCTAGAGGAGTCTGTCTTCTAGAGCAATCTATCTTCTAGAGCAGTCTGTCTTCTAGAGCAGTCTGTCTTCTAGAGGAGTCTGTCTTCTAGAGCAGTCTGTCTTCTAGAGCAGTCTGTCTTCAAGAGGAGTCTGTCTTCTAGAGCAGTCTGTCTTCTAGAGGAGTCTGTCTCCTAGAGTAGTCTATCTTCTAGAGCAGTCTGTCTTCTAGAGCAGTCTATCTCCTAGAGGAGTCTATCTCCTAGAGCAGTCTGTCTTCTAGAGCAGTCTATCTTCTAGAGGAGTCTATGTTCTAGATGAGTCTATCTTCTAGAGCAGTCTATCTTCTAGAGCAGTCTGTCTTCAAGAGGAGTCTGTCTTCTAGAGCAGTCTGTCTTCTAGAGGAGTCTGTCTCCTAGAGTAGTCTATCTTCTAGAGCAGTCTGTCTTCTAGAGCAGTCTATCTTCTAGAGGAGTCTGTCTTCTAGAGCAGTCTGTCTTCTAGAGGAGTCTATGTTCTAGATGAGTCTATCTTCTAGAGCAGTCTATCTTCTAGAGGAGTCTATGTTATACAGGAGTCTATCTTCTACAGGAGTCTATGTTCTACAGGAGTCTATGTTCTAGAGCGGTCTATCTTCTAGAGCGGTCTATGTTCTAAACGAGTCTATCTTCTAGAGGAGTCTATCTTCTAGAGGAGTCTATGTTCTAGAGCGGTTTATCTTCTAGAGGAGTCTATCTCCTAGAGGGGTCTATGTTCTGCAGGAGTCTATCTTCTAGAGGAGTCTATGTTCTAGAGTGGTCTATCTTCTAGAGGAGTCTATCTTCTAGAGCGGTCTATCTTCTAGAGCAGTCTATCTTCTAGATGACCTGCTGTGGTCCGAGACGAGCAGCCTGTTTGTAGCGCATCGCATCTTGTTGAGCAGCAGAAATAATGCAGCTAAACGGACTGTCAGCGCCCTCTGTCGGCACACCGGGAAACCACCGGGGAGAGAGAGAGACACACAGAGACACAGAGAGAGAGGGGACGTGGGGGGGGGGGGGAGAGAGACAGAGACACAGAGGGAGAGAGAGAGGAGAGAGAGAGAGAGAGAGAGAGAGAGAGAGAGAGAGCAGAATTCTGCTGTTGATCATTTGGAAGTACATTTTACATACTCTTATTATCTTTGTTGTAGAATATCTGTAATTGTACAGACATTTGCTGTCAAACCCTAACATAATCCATTCATTCATTAGACCTGCTTGTTATAACGCTTACCTACAACATTATGTTAACTCTACAAATCTATGATATGTAGACCAAATGTAGGCCCTAAGTGTGGAGGTGTCCCTGAGCAAGACACCATCTAACCCTACCTGCTCCCCCTCCTAGCTAAGTGTGGAGGTGTCCCTGAGCAAGACACCACCTAACCCTACCTGCTCCCCCTAGCTAAGTGTGGAGGTGTCCCTGAGCAAGACACCACCTAACCCTACCTGCTCCCCCTCCTAGCTAAGTGTGGAGGTGTCCCTGAGCAAGACACCACCTAACCCTACCTGCTCCTGACGTGTTGGTTGTTACCTTGCATGGTTGGCACCGTTCTCAGTTTATGAATGTTAGGCAACTGTAAAGCTCTTTGGATAAAAGCGATATATCAATGTGATTCATTTAGGTCTTTATATTGTGAGGAGCTGGATAAATGACTAAAGTTATAATATAATGGTGACTAAAGTGCTAGCTAGTTCCAGATCGTGCCTTTACCTTCTCTCTGACCTCCTGCTGTCCACATGTGTGTGTGTGTGTGTGTGTGTGTGTGTGGAGATATCTCCAACAGTAAATGATTAACAGCTGATAAGGTGGTTTGACCTGCAAGTCCCATGGAGGATCTGAGGCAGGAAAGCTTTTATTACATGCTCCCACTAGGTTCCATATTTCAAAAACACAATGTGTCTTATCATTGCTACGCTGACGACACTCAGGTGTATCTCCCCATAGAAACAAGTAATAAGAACAACAGCTCAGTTAGTATCCTCCTTAAGTGCCTAGATGAGGTCAAAGCGTGGATGGCTAGAAACTTCCTCCAACTAAATGACGCCAAAACCGAAGTGGTACTATTCGGCCCCTCCAACATCACCAAGGCCACTGCTGACTGCTTAGGACCCCTGGCACCCAACCTTCACCCCCATGCCAGTAATCTTGGTGTCATCTTTGACCCATGCCTCAAGTTTAACAAACAAATAAACTCTGTTGTGAGAGGTTGCTATGTAACATCGCCAAAGTAAAACCATTCCTCACACCAAACGATCTAAAAACCGTTACCAACTCACTAATCACCTCACGGCTAGATTACCTAGGCATCAACCAGTCACATATATCCCGTTTACAACTGGTGCAAAACGCAGCTGCCCGGCTTATAACTGGGACTAGAAAAAGAGACAGCATCACACCCGTACTGGCATCCCTGCACTGACTACCTATCAAGTACAGGATTGATTTTAAAGTTTTATTGTTTGTTTTTAAGGCTCTACATGGCCTGGCACCCCAGTACATCACAGAACGTATCCACCCACTCTCCAATCCCAGGACACTCAGATCCTCTGACCTGCTCCTCCTGTCAGTGCCTCGGTCGAGGTTAAGGGCTCTGGGCGACCGCGCTTTCTCAGTTGCTGCCCCAAAGCTCTGGAACAGTATACCACACTCAATCAAATGTTCCCCGTCCATTGAACTCTTCAAAAATAAACTTAAGACACATATGTTCAGCCTGGCATTTGAATGTCTGTGAAGATTCCCTGACTACTTTTATCTATTTGTTAACCTATATGATTTTATTGCTATGTTCTTATTTTTAACTGTTTTATGTTTTCACTGTACAGCACTTTGGTCATCCAGTGGTTGTTTTAAATGTGCTATATAAATAAACTTCATTTGATTTGATCCCATTTTACATGAAACAATTTAATTAATTGCATTTATATAGAGCTTTTCAAGACACCCAAAGCGCTGTACATAGTGTGTGTGTGTGTGTGTGTGTGTGGTGTGTGTGTGTGTGCGTGCGTGCGTGCGTGCGTGCGTGCGTGTGTGTGTGTGTGGTATGACAGCTCATCCAGCAGCAGTGTGTCGTCAGTAGGCACCAGAACACACACTGGCTATCTCAGTGGAGAGCTGAGGAATGATACGGGCCAATCAGAGACCAGGGGGTGATCAGGTGGACATGTTGGAAGACGAGGAGGGCTGGGAGTTTGGCACCAGGACACCGCGGTCGGCACCCTACTCCTGCCATGAGTGCCGTGGGATCTTTAGGGACCGCAGGAAGTCAGGACCTCGGTTTAACGTCTCATCCGAAAGACGGGGCCGTTTGTCAGGACAGATTCCCCCGACTCTGTCCTGGGGCATTGGGGATATTATGTAGGCCAGAGGGATGAGCGCCCCCTACTGGTCCTCCAACACCTCTACCAGCACCAACTGCCCTCCCACTGGGGAGTAAGCGTTTCATTGTACTTGTTATCTGTGGCAATAAAGACATCTTGATTGTTCCAGGATGACCAGGACCTGCTTATCTTCCAGAGAGACCATCTGTGTCAGGTAGGTAGCCGCAGTGCTGGCCTGACATGAAACCCTTTCACATTAAACCCTTTTACATGAAACCCATCCATCCATCCATTCTCCTCCTCTTATCCGGGGCCGGGTCGCGGTGGCAGCCGGCTAAGCAGGGGCGCCCCAGGCTTCCTTCTCCCCAGCCACACTCTCTAGCTCCTCCTGGGGGATCCCGAGGCGTTCCCAGGCCAGATGAGATATATAATCCCTCCAGCGGGTTCTGGGTCTGCCTTCTCCTCCCAGTTGGACGTGCCCGGAACACCTCTAAGGGGAGGCACCCTGAAACCCTTTCACATGAAACCTTTTTACATGAAACCCTTTTACTGTCAAATCATCTGATGATCTGTTCTATTCTATTTCTCCAGCTTTCTTCCAAAGCTCTCCAAGAACCTCTTGTCCACCAGAGACTCGTGTTGTGTTCAGATGAACTCATCTCCTCTTCAATCTCCTGGTGACACTTTATTTATACAGCTTCCCTATTGGTCGGCGCAGCTGTCCATCACGCAGGATTGCGTCATGCCGCCGTGTGCTCACCTCTGATTGGCTGAACGGAGATACTGCCCTACATGGGCATAC
Source organism: Coryphaenoides rupestris (assembly GCA_002895965.2). Lineage (NCBI taxonomy): Eukaryota > Metazoa > Chordata > Actinopteri > Gadiformes > Macrouridae > Coryphaenoides > Coryphaenoides rupestris. The sequence goes on from PIJE02000300.1 coordinate 25,840, forward strand.
AGATTTCGCAATCGCTCCCCACACACACACACACACGCGCGCCTTCAGAACCACAACCGTCGCGGGTTCGATTCCCCGACGAGACGACCGTCCAGCTCGTTTTTAATCGGAAGCGGACGGTTCGACTGAAGGTAGGTTCTGGATCGATACGTGATGTTATCGATCTGTTGGACTGTCGACATTTTAGCCGTACTGCTAGTTGCTAGCTGCTAGCTGCTAATCTTATGTAACCTCGCGCTACATTGCTTTGTTTACATATTGTTGTTGTTGGGTTGTTGTTGTTGTTGTTGTTGACGGGTTGTTGTTGTTGTTGTTGGGTTGTTGTTGTTGTTGTTGTTGACGTCATCGACGGGGCGAAAAGTTCCGTCTTCGTTTGAGGTGACAGGAGAAGTTACGAGTTGTTTAAATGTCCCACGGTGACGCGAGGCCATGTTAGCAACGTCAACATGTTACTGGAGGGTTAGTGTAATGTTAATGTAACGTTAATGTAAGGTCAGCGTCACGTTAAAGTAAAGCGGGGCTGCGATGATGCAATCCTCCTGCAACACGCACAGCGCATGCGCACCGCTGACAGCGCCATAGTAACCCGTGGACCAATCAGACGAGGCCGCTTAATTACAGCCACGACTCCCTTAATTAACACATAACAGGGATCTAGATATCGGCTTTGACCTGCTAACCCCACGTCTATACATCTATAAATCTATATTTACAGATCTATAGATCTAGATACTTAGATCTGTAGATGTATAGACGTGGGGTTAGTAGGTCAAAGCCGTGGTAGCAGTATTTAGCAGCGCATTATGCTATTTGTTGTTCTTTTCCCCTACAGCAACTCGCCTAATGTTTCCATGGTAGCGACTAGCGTGATATTTCCATGGTAACGACAAGCTTGATGTTTCCATGGCCAAAACTAGCTTCATGTTTCCATGGTAACGACTAGCTTCATGTTTCCATGGTAACGGCTAGCTTCATGTTTCCATGGCCAAAACTAGCTTCATGTTTCCATGGTAACGACTAGCTTCATGTTTCCATGGTAACGGCTAGCTTGATGTTTCCATGGTGACAGTAACAAACTCCTCCCTGTTGTGTGGTCTGCAGCTCCACCCGGGCCCCTCCCTCCTCCATCACCCGGCGCTAGCGGTGTGGTGACGTCAGCTCCAGAGGTGGGCGTGTCCAGATGAGCAGGCCGCCCCCGCAGACCCCCCCCAACACCAACACCGCTACCCAACGGCGTCAGCGTCATCCAGAGTCAACCCCGACCCCCGCCGGCCGCCGGGCCCCGCCTCCCCGGGCCCCGACAACAACACCACTACCAGCAGCACCAGCAGCAGCGTCAGCGTCAGCGCGGGGGCCCCCCGGCCGGGGCCAAGCCCAGCGGCAGGATGAAGAAGCCGTCAGCGGACAAGGACAGCGACGAGTACCGTCAGCGTCGGGAACGCAACAACCTGGCGGTGAAAAAGAGTCGCATGCGCAGCAAGCAGAAAGCTCAGGACACGCAGCAGCGCGTCAACGAGCTCAAGGAGGAGAATGAGCGGCTGGAGGCCAAGATCAAGCTGCTGAGCAAGGAGCTGAGCGTCCTCAAGGACCTCTTCCTGGAGCACGCCCACAACCTGGCCGACCACGCCCCCCCCGGCCCCGCCCCCTCCAACGGGCCCGCCACCGACGCCCACGGGCCCTGAGGGGAGGTCGGAGGTGGTGGTCGGTGGGCGCCGCGGACGCTGAGCGACGTAGTGTTAGATCAGTGAGTTACTGGCTGAGCAGCATCACATGACTTAGTTCTTCCTTCACACACACAAGCCTTCCTCAGCGAGGAAGAGACTCTGACCTTCGTCACCCCAAGCAGACTCACACGTGTGTGTGTGTGTGTGTGTGTGTGTGTGTGTGTGTGTGTGTGTGTGTGTGTGTGTGTGTGTGTGTGTGTGTGTGTGTGTGTGTGTGTGTGTGTGTGTGTGTGTTCCTCACTAGAGGAAGAGGAGGAAGCAGCCTAATGCAGGCCGAGCAGACAATAAACACAAACACACACACACAAAGTTCAGGATCTTGAGACTGCAGTTTTTTCTATATTTAAATTTTCTACTTTTTCTGCTTTTACTCAACAGAACGGCATGTTGGTTGTCTGCATGGGGGGGTAATGATCAGAACAATGGATGGCTGTAAGGATATATATCTTTATAAGCTGTAAGGATATATATATATATATATCTCTTTATAAGATGTAAGGATATATATATCTTTATAACCTGTAAGGATATATATATATACATATATATATCTTTCTAAGCTGTAAGGTTGTAGTCCTTAGGTTGAGTTCTTTGGGTCTCGGTCCCAGGTGGAGTGTTGCAGGGCAGTGCTCCGTATGTCTCAGTGGTTTTTATAAGATTGTCTTGGGATTATGTTGTCAAATAAAATGTCCTTATGAATATGACCTGTCTGTGGAGCCTTCATTCATGTTCAGTGTGTGTGTGTGTGTGTCAGTCATAGTTGTGATTCACTTCAAGTTGAGTATTATGAGAAGGGTCACAAAGATTCAATGAGAATTTCAAATATTTGCTGAAGTTGAGCTTCTGTTTGGACATGAGTTATGACACTTGTGTCCAAAGGTTATTATAACAATGTTAATAAGGTTCCATCACCTTGCATGTCAAGTACACAGTAATAATAATAATAATATATTATAATATATGCTGTCTGAACAGGCTCCCAGCCCCACGCTAGCTCTATTTATAGACCCATCTACCTGCTGACTATCTGTCTGCCGGGTTGCCTTGTTTGACGACCTGTCTGTCTGTCTGGTGCCTACCCGTTTGTTTAGCTGCCCATCGTTCTGTTGACCTGTCTCGCTTTCTGTTGTTTGACTGCCTACCTGTCTGTTTGACTGATGAATCATGAGAAACCATTAGAGCTCAGGGGGCGGGGCCTCAAGGGGCTGGGCTCTGACTCACCACCCCTCCAAGTCTTTATGTAACGAGCACCGACCTGCTCAGAGCTCCCTCAGGGAAACCAGTCAGCCACCAGCCACCCACAACAGGTAGCCAACAGACAGCTGGAGGGACAGACTGATGGAGGGGCAGACAGCTGGAGAGACAGACAGCTGGAGGGACAGACTGCTGGAGTTTGAAACCTGGTTCCCTTGGGAACAGGGTGTATGATTGACATGATGAAGGATAGAAAGTAGGGCATTGTTTTCACCTTTAAGTAAGTCAAGTAAGAAAAAGGCGGGAAAAGGCGTACAAGTCAACGTACAACATAATCTATTCTCAACGAGCAACAGAAAATGCAATCTAGAAACCACCAAGGCTATACCAAACGTTTAAAAAATCAGGCTTTTGGCGGTTCAAGCAACAGGTAATCCAGCGTTCGACGGTTCAAACGAGTGACGTGCCCTCTCATAAGCCACGTGTCTCATAAGCCACATGTCTCATAAACCACGCGTCTGTTGCCTCTTATTGTGCAACGAGTGAAAACTGTCCAGCATCCGTCGGATGACTTTGAAAACTTCTTGTAGGCTTGCATTTGTTGTTCGGTGAATGTGTGTTGCTCGGCGTGGGGAGGATGACGCCAACCGACCCTCATTCTGCCGTAATGTTAATTTCATTTCAACATTTAAAAGTCCTGCAAATAATCTGTGATATTTATTATAATCCAATGTACAGTAATGTTCAGCTCAGGTTTAAAAGAGACAAAACAAAACATTGCTCAGCTCCAGCTCTGGGCTGAACGTAGCTCTCGTTCCATCTGGTCTCGGTGTGTTTGGATCACGTCTCCACCAGCGGTTTCCAGCGGTTTCATCACCTGGTTTCACCTCTGATGCAACCCCAAGGAAACCCGCCAGCAGGCCGAGCAGCACCGCCACCCAGAGGCCATTCACCACAACACAGCTAAAAGTCCTAGATTTGTCCTATTTCTGGATCAGAGATTACACAGAACTGTGACCCTCTCATCGGGTCAAAGGTCACCCCTGTTTTCCCAGATGTGCTGTGAATAAAAGCTGTGCAATGAATGGACTTTTAAAAGACACAAGCGAGCAACGATGCTTTTTAATTTCCAGTTTTGACAAGGAAATGTTAAACCTTACAAGCCAAAAAGGTTTCAACTGGTTATAAAACATAAATACACAAAAGAAACTCCAGAGTCATTGAAGCTTTCTGACTCTCTGCTCCTCACCCTCATCACACCTTCCTGTTCCTCGAGGATTCACCTGCAGGCTCCTCCTACCAGCAGCTGGATGGACCAGCAGCTCCAGAACAGGAGTCTTTACGTCCCAATGTCAAGTAGGTAGGACACCGGCTCTCTGGTAGGACATCAGGGAGTGCGGGCTCAAGTTTCTCCGCAGGCTGGAAGGTTCTCTCAGAGGGCTGGAAGGTTCTCCGCAGGCTGGAAGGTTCTCCACAGGCTGGAAGGTTCTCCGAGGGCTGGAAGGTTCTGGCCTGCAGTCCCCGGGTGGCCTCCAGGCGGCGGTGTCGCTACTTGCGGAAGCGTTTGAAGAGCGGGTGGATCCCCTTGCCGGCGGTGGGGCGCCCGGCACGGTGGTACTCCACGTAGACGGCGTCGTCTGCCCCCGACAGCGAGCTCATGGTGCCCGGACGCCGCGAGAACTGAGACACCAAGAGAGCCAAGAGGACGAGGCCTTTAAAGTTATGTTACTTTATTATAATCACCATGCGACTATATTATATTATAATCATGTTACAGTATATATATGTTATATATAGTATGTTATACAATATCAAGTGATTTAATATCATGTGATGTTGTATGTTGTAGGTTATAAATACCTGGGGCCGCCCCCCCACCTCCCCCACCACCACCTCCTCCTCAGCATCGAGGTCGGAGGCCGCCAGGACCTTCTGCAGGAGGAGGTGCTGCTCCTCCCGGGAGGAGAACATTAGCTCCTCCTCCTCCATACCAGACATCTTAGTGATGACCTACACATGCACACGCGCACACACGCACACATACACACTTAGTAGGGGCTAGGGGTCAAGGATTAAGGGCTAGGGGTCAGAGATTAAGGGCTAGGGGTCAGGGATTGAGGGCTAGGGGTCAGGGATAGAGGGTTAAGGGCTAGGGATCAGGGGTTAAGGGCTAGGGATCAGGGGTTAAGGGCTAGGGGTCAGAGATTAAGGGCTAGGGGTCAGGGATTAAGGGCTAGAGGTCAGGGATTGAGGGCTAGGGGTCAGGGATTGAGGGTTAAGGGCTAGTGGTCAGGGATTAAGGGCTAGGGGTCAGGGATTGAGGGCTAGGGGTCAGGGGTTAAGGGTCACTGCAGTATCTGACCTTGAAGCTGTACCCCTGGTCCACCAGGAACCTCTGTCTCTTGGTAGAGTAGGCCATCTCCTGGGTGTCCTGAGACACCAGGGAGTAGAAGTACGCATTGTACTCCTCCGCCACCATGCCTACAGCAGCAGGACAGTAGAGACACGGTAGAGACAGAGACACGGTAGAGACATGGTAGAGACATGGTAGAGACACGGTAGAGACACAGTAGACACGGTAGAGACACAGTAGAGACACGGTAGAGACACGGTAGACATGGTAGAGACACGGTCGAGACACGGTAGGGACACGGTAGGGACACGGTAGAGACACGGTACAGACATGGTAGAGACACGGTAGAGACACGGTAGGGACACGGTAGAGACACGGTAGACATGGTAGAGACATGGTAGAGACACAGTAGACACGGTAGACACGGTACAGACACAGTAGACATGGTAGAGACACGGTAGAGACACAGTAGAGAAACGGTAGAGACACAGTAGAGACACAGTAGACATGGTAGAGACACGGTAGAGACACGGTAGAGACACGGTAGAGACAATAGAGACACGGTAGAGACACGGTAGAGACACATTATGTGATATACATGTTAAACTCTACTCTATACACATATATGTATAAAGACACTATAGGTTGAGGACGTGGTGTCCAGGACGCACCTTTCTTGGCCCTCAGCACGCGGCCCAACCTCTGGGCCTCCTGCCTCCGGGACCCACCGTGGGACGAGATCTGGATCAGAACGTTGGCCTCGGGGAGGTCGAAGGACGTGTCTCCCACCTGCAGAGAGGTGGAGGACGTGAGGTGGAGGACGTGAGGTGGAGGATGTGAGGTGGAGGATGTGAGGTGGAGGATGTGAGGTGGAAGATGTGCGGTGAAGGACGTGAGGTAGAGGACGTGAGGTGGAAGACGTGAGTTGGAGGACGTGAGGTGGAGGTCGTGAGTTGGAGGACGTGAGGTAGAGAATGTGAGGTGGAAGATGTGAAGTGGAGGACGTGAGGTGGAGGATGTGAGGTGGAGGATGTGAGGTGGAGGACGTGAGGTGGAGGACGTGAGGTGGAAGACGTGCGGTGGAGGACATGAGGTGGAGGACGTGAGGTGGAGGACGTGAGGTGGAGGTCGTGAGTTGGAGGACGTGAGTTGGAGGACGTGAGGTAGAGAATGTGAGGTGGAAGATGTGAAGTGGAGGACGTGAGGTGGAGGATGTGAGGTGGAGGACGTGAGGTGGAGGATGTGAGGTGGAAGATGTGCGGTGGAGGACATGAGGTGGAGGACGTGAGGTGGAGGACGTGAGGTGGAAGATGTGCGGTGGAGGATGTAAGGTGGAGGACGTGAGGTGGAGGATGTGAGGTGGAAGATGTGCGGTGGAGGACGTGAGGTGGAGGACGTGAGGTGGAGGATGTGAGGTGGAGGGTGTGAGGAGGACTCACCTTGGAGATGAAGATGGTGTTGATCTTGGGGTTGTGTTTGAAGTTCTGGAGGATCTGCATACGTTCTCCCTGAGATGTCGGTCCATAGATGTACGGTCTGGAGGGACAGGAGAACACATCTGGTGCTTTTCCACTGCCTAGTCCCAGCTCCACCCGCTTTAAGAGCGTTTCCACCAGGCTAAAACTGTACCTGGTACTTTCTTAGTACCCCCTCCGTCGAGGTTCCTAGCGAGCCGAGGCGACACTACAAGCCGACTGCAAACTGGGGTTGTTCAAATAACGTGTGAAAGTTGATTCAACAATTGTAAAATAACAGCTTCAAAAATGAATGCATATTAATGGCAAAGGTAATTTAGTCGATATAAATATCCTATTTATGTTTCTCAACAGTCCTCTTAGCGGTACATAACTACACACGTAGAATCATTATCGCTGTATGTTTTGATCTTTAGTCTTGATAGTTGCTGCTACAAGCCAATGTTTCCCTGCACTGCAGTAAGTTGCTTTTGAGAACATGACGGTTACATTATTGAAGTTATGAACAACCTCATAAACTAATGTCTCCAAAACATGGATGTATTAAAGGTCGCTCCAAATGCACATTGAGACACACACACACATACAGTATATATATATTATAATAATATATGATAATCCCTCATGATTTTACACGATTACTTTGAAACTATTAGAATTGAATGGACGTTGAATCTTTCATCTTTTTCACTATCACAATTCTTAGAGTTTTTTTGTCTCTCGATTTGATGTCTCTTTTTGTCTCCTTCCTGTGACAAACAGCTTACTAGAGGTCCTGGCACACGGAGGAGGTACTATAGGGGTACTAGATCTGGTACGATGCAGTAGAGAAGGCAATAGACTACAGGACCCACAATCCCATCTGGTGAGTGGTGGTCAGGGGGTCTTACTTGTTGAGGCGGATAGCGTAATCCTTGAGGGCGAACACGTTGTCAGCGAACACGATGATCTTGTCGTTGCGTCGCTCGTGGAAGCGGATGAGGAACTGGCAAGCACGGAACTTGTTGGGGTTCATGGTGTACAGGAGAATTCTCTTCTTGGTCTTGATGGCCACATACTCCCGGTAGAACTCTGGAGACATGGGGCACCACACCTGGGGCAGGGGAGACCACCATGAGAGACCTAGACCCGAGAGACCTAGACCCCTCCCAGAACACTCTAGACCACCCTGGGTCAGTGTGGACCCCATAGATATTCTAATGCTCATTGTAATAATGACACCATTACTGTACTGGATTGTATTGTACCTGGTTAACCCTGGTTAACCCTGATGGACCCTAGTGATCCCTAATGGCCCCTGGTTCACCCTGGTGGACCCTGGCGGACCCTAGTAATCTCTAATGGCCCCTGGTGGCCCCTAATGGCCCCTATCCCCACCTCAGCACACTGGACCTTGGCGATGTATCCGTTGTTCTGCAGCTCCATCCAGTTGGCCTCGAACAGCTTGGGCCCGATCAGGAAGTTGAGGTCCACGATCTTGTCGTCCTCACGGACTAGCGTGGCGGTCAGACCCAGCTTACAGTGGGCCTGGACGATGGTCAGAACCCGCCTGAACATCTTGGCTGTGGGGAGTGAATCTCGTGCAGTTAGTACTTACAGCTTCTTCTAAAATCCACAAATGTAAATCACATACTGTGAAGTGAAAACAAATAGAACAAGTAAGTAAAGCTTAGTGAAGACCAAATCCGTGTCTCAAGTGTATAAATAAAGTTGGAGTTCTGACAGTTCTGACCCGGTATGGTGTGGACTTCGTCAAGAATGATCAGACCCCACTCCTGGCTCTGCATCCACTCCATGACTCGCTGGGCCTCCCAGGACCGCTTGGTGGTGTGGCCCAGCATGGAGTAGGTGCTGATGGCCACCGAGCAGCCGATGGGCTTATCCTTGGCGTCTGACGTGAAGCGACAGATCTGGGAGTCGTCGATGGTGGACCACATCTTGAACTGGGCCTTCCACTGCTCCACCGACACGGACGAGTTCCCCAGAACCAGGCAACGCTTCCTCACTGTGCAGGCTGCAGTCACGCCAACCAGAGACTTACCCGCACCTGCACGCACACACACACACGCACACGCACAGACACACACACAGAGCACAACACACACACTTAAACGTCAGGGGAAGTTCTAGCAATTAACTTCAGGCTTCCTTTAGATTGAAATGCAACAATGTATATTAACACTATATGTATATTCATATTCTAAGTATATTCAGACAGACAGCCGTCCTACCGCAGGGCAACACGATGACCCCGGAGCGGGCGCGGCCGTTGCCGAACATCTTGCGCAGACTCTTCTCCTGGTACGGCCGCAGCACCGCCGTGGGCTTCAGGTCCATGTTGATGTCAGGGTTCACCGTGTCATTGCGGAAGTCGTACTCGGCCAGCAGGGGGTGCTCCAGCTGGATGCAGCGCTTCTGGACCTCCTCAATCATCTCCTACACACACACACACACACACACACACACACACACACACACACACACACACACACACACACACACACACACACACACACACACACACACACACACACACACACACACACACACACACACACACACACACACACACACAAAGTTGTGTATGCCATCTACTAAAACCAATATCAAATATTCTAAGTATTTTGAGGAAGTGCTAAAACAACATACCTGACGTATCTCGAAGGACACTGTCTGCGTCTCCTCCTCCTCCTCCTCCTCCTTGTCCATCTGCTCATAGTAGCTGAAGATGTCCTCTGGGACCTGCAAGGAGGACGAGGTCACGTCTGTTGCCTGGGAGCTGGACGCCTCCCCTGAACATCCTGGCTTCTCCTGCAACGACCTGGAGATCTGGAGAGCAGAGATAGTTAGAGATCTGGAGAGCAGAGATAGTTAGAGATCTGGAGAGCAGAGATAGTTAGAGATCTGGAGAGGAGAGATGGTTCTAGAGCTGTAGCGAGGAGAGATGGTTCTAGAGCTGGGTGTAGGAGGTGGACCTACGGCTGACTTGCTGCTGATGACCTCGGTGAGCAGCTCTGTGTCTCCTCCCTCTGCTGTCCGCAGGCGACAGTCTCTGATGACCGAGTCCTGCAGAAGGTTCTGGATCACCTGAGGGAAGGTACTCTCCACAAAGTACCTGACACACACACACACACACACACACACACACACACACACACACACACACACACACACACACACACACACACACACACCACACACACACACACCACACACACACCACACACACACACACACACACACAACACACACACACACACACTCAGTTAGTGGGAACACAGACAGACAGGACAGATAATAGATAGATAGATAGATAGGATAGTAGATAATAAATAGAAAGATAAAAGGAAGGATTAGAAAGTATGTTTTTTTTAGTTAATCAGATAGATAGAAAGTAAGTTTAGTTAGTTAGATAGAAATTAGGTAGTTAGGTAGTTTGTTAATTTGATAGAAAGACTGGTAGTACTACAGTACTATACTGTATGTTATAGTACAGGTCAGTAGTACTACAGTACTATACCTGTTGTGTTTCAGGACCATCTTCACCTTGCCGTAGCTCACCGTGCAGAGCTGAGGACCGGGGGTGGCAGTTAGATAGACAGTATTTATGGTCCCATGGAGAAATTCATGTTCACTGCATGTGAACATGAATTTCCAGAGCCCCCGTGTTGCTCATGATGGTGGTACAGTGGTTAGTGGTTCCTAGTTGACTGTACTAGTGGTTAATAGTTGACCTGTGGTTACCTTGATGAACTGGATGATGCCGTCCGGTACGGAGGTCTTGCTGAGTTTCTGCAGGTACTCCACGATGTCGGCGGTCTGCAGCCCCACGCTGACGGCGGCATACAGCGAGTAGGCAGTTAGCTTGTACTCGTGGACGTGGACCGGGCGGCACACCGGCTCAGCGATGGCTACCAGGAAGTCCTGGGCGTATTTATAGACCGGGGAGAAGGCCTCCAAGAACACATGACCGTCTGGGGCCTGGAGGGAGAACAGATTCAATGACCAGCGCACAGGAAGTCACCTCCATCTATAGCCAACAACAGCATGGACAGCTACATGTTTATAGTAACCGACATCTAGCTAATGTATCGATACATGCAACGACTTGACAACCACTGGAAATTGATCGTCAGGGACACCTCCACACTTAGCTAGGAGGAGCAGGTAGGGTTAGGTGGTGTCTTGCCTCAGGGACAACTCCACACTTAGCTAGGGGGAGCAGGTAGGGTTAGGTGGTGTCTTGCTCAGGGACACCTCCACACTTAGCTAGGGGGAGCAGGTAGGGTTAGGTGGTGTCTTGCTCAGGGACACCTCCACACTTAGCTAGGAGGAGCAGGTAGGGTTAGGTGGTGTCTTGCTCAGGGACACCTCTCTACCTCCTGAGCTACTGCCACCCCCCCCCCCCCCCCCCAGCTGTGTTCAGGGGTGGGTGGGGGAGGGCTCAAGATGACAGCTGCCTTTAGGACTGACTGAGTTCCAATTCTCAACATCTACTCCATCAACTGTGCACCAACGTGAACTAAAGCACTCAATGATGCCGAGGGCTCACCACCCATAGCGGCCGTGATGAGTGGTCGTTCTTCAGCAGCATCTGGACGCGGTAGTCCTTTGCTCCGTACTCGTCCAGCTTGGTGGAGAGCTCCTCCACCTGCTTCCCCGCAGCTGCAGGGACCTCCTGGGCCTCCGAACCCCCGGCCTCCTCATCCTCCTCCTCCTCCTCGTAGAATCGCTTCTTGGAGCGTTTGTCTGGGGGCAGAGTTAACATGCTGACGCGAACAACAACCAAACAGTGAGGCTGAGAACATGTGAACTGACTGTATGGATGTGTGTTGTAGATGTGAACTGACTGTGTGGACGTGTGTTGTAGATGTGAACTGACTGTATGGACGTGTGTTGTAGATGTGAACTGACTGTATGGATGTGTGTTGTAGATGTGAACTGATTGTATGGATGTGTGTTGTAGATGTGAACTGAATGTATGGATGTGAACTGACTGTATGGATGTGTGTTGTATATGTGAACTGACTGTATGGATGTGTGTTGTATATGTGAACTGAGCGTATGGATGTGTGTTGTAGATGTGAACTGAGCGTATGGATGTGTGTAGATGTGAACTGAGTGTATGTATGTGTGTTTAGATGTGAACTGACTGTATGGATGTGTTGTAGATGTGAACTGACTGTATGGATGTGTGTTGTAGATGTGAACTGACTGTATGGATGTGTGTTGTAGATGTGAACTGACTGTATGGATGTGTTGTAGATGTGAACTGACTGTATGGATGTGTGTTGTAGATGTGAACTGACTGTATGGATGTGTTTCCAGTTTTTCAAGTTTCAAGTATTTTATTGTCACTTCACAATTTACACGTGAGTATAAGCAGTGAGTGAAAAACCTTTTGTGCAAAACGCCCGACAGCCGACAGTAATTATAAAAGAATACAAAATAGAAATAGAACTACAAAATAGAAGTAGGACTAGCAAAATAGAAATAGAACTATGCAAAATAGAATTCTGTGTAAAATAAGAATAAAATAAAATGAAATGGAATATACAAAATATCCAGGTGAGCAGTACACATATAAATCAATGTACTAAAATATACATTGTTATATGTTGACATTCACAGAATGTCACAGAATACCTGTGTTGTAGATGTGAACTGAGTGTATGGATGTGTGTTGTAGATGTGAACTGACTGTATGGATGTGTGTTGTAGATGTGAACTGACTGTATGGATGTGTGTTGTAGATGTGAACTGACTGGATGGATGTGTGTTGAGACTCACCGCGGTCTGCTTTGTCTTTCTTCCCCATCTCAGACCGACGGCTCGTTCTAATATGTTACAATAATATAATACTATGTAATATATATGTTTTATATATATGTATTATATTGTATTATATTATATATTATGTTGTATGATATTATAATCAGATGACAGTCTGACTGCTGCTGTGACGGAGAACGAAACACACGGCACTTCCTGGGACCACATCACGTGGTCTCCCCCCTGGCCGCTGGTTGGCTGAGGTGTCGTGTTTACTTCCGGTGGGCGAACACGCGTCACCTCCTTTGTGTTCCTCCTTTAAGAACTTCGACCGAGAGCCCGTCTCACGTCTTATTAGAGCCCGTCTCACGTCTCACTGTCTCACGTCTCACTGAAGGTTGGTTTGAGTCCACGAGGATGTCGGGCCGTGACGTCATCGGGCCCGCGCTGCCGCCGAGGCTCCAGGAGAACAGCGACGAAGACTCCGCCAGCGGTGATGAAGAGGAATGTAAGTGTCGTCCACTGAGACTCCAGTGCAGCTCTATGTTGCTTTATGGTGCTCTGTGCTGCTCTTTGCTCTATGTTGCTCTGTGCTCTATGTTGCTCTGTGCTCTGTTGCTCTGTCCTTCTCTATGTTGCTCTGTGTTGCTCTATATTGCTCTGTCCACCGGTCCAGCCGCACCGTTTATTTCTCTGAACTGAAATCATACTACAAATAAAAATATTATAACACATAAACATCAGTCCCTCACATAACATCACAGTCCCATCAGCCACAGTTTCCTCATCCTACAGGCTGCAGTACCACACCAAGCCTCTGCAGCCTCCTCTAGTCCTCTAGCTGACTGTGACCCTCCTCCTCCAGGCGCTGGACCAGCTCTTCCTCCAGGTTACAGACGGGGAGAACCCTCCTCTTCATCAGAGGACACTGAGGAAGAGGTGGCAGCGAAGAGAGTCAAGACTGGACGTCCTACCACAGAGTAACCACACCTCACACCACCTTAATACCTCCACTACACCACCTTCCTGTTATGTTCTGTGTTCAGGGTGGGTAACTGGTTATGTTCTGTGTTCAGGGTGGGTAACTGGTTATGTTCTGTGTTCAGGGTGGGTAACTGGTTATGCTCTGTGTTCAGGCTGGGTAAGTGGTTATGCTCTGTGTTCAGGGTGGGTAACTGGTTATGCTCTGTGGGTAAGTGGTTATGTTCTGTGTTCAGGGTGGGTAACTGGTTATGCTCTGTGTTCAGGGTGGGTAAAGACAACGAGGATGGTGATGATGGATTCTTTGGCCCAGCACTGCCCCCAGGGTTTAAGAAGCAACAGAGTTCACCTGAGAGGTGAGGAATACTCCCTCCCCTGACCCCCCCCTCACCCTCACCCCACCCTCACCCTAATGTAACCACATGAGAGGCTGGATGGTGTGAATAAAGCTCCAATAGTGACTGCAAAAGTGCTGAACTAACGCAGCCTGTTACTGTTAATAAACACCATCCACCACAACGACTGCAAAGTTGAGGAGTTAACCGATGAAACACGGGTAGTGACTGTGTTAAGTTAACCCATGAAACACGGGTAGTTACTGTGTTAGCCCATGAAACACGGGTAGTTACTGTGTTAAGTTGAGTCCATCCATCCATCCATTCTCTTCCGCTTATCCGGGGCCGGGTCGTGGTGGCAGCCGGCTAAGCAGGGCCCCCCAGGCTTCCTTCTCCCCAGCCACACTCTCTAGTTCCTCCTGGGGGATCCCAAGGCGTTCCCAGGCCAGATGAGATATATAATCCCTCCAGCGGGTTCTGGGTCTGCCCTGGGATCTCCTCCCAGTCAGACCCCTCTAAGGGGAGGCGCCCGGGGGGCATCCTAATCAGATGCCCGAACCACCTCAGTTGACTCCTTTCGACGCGGAGGAGCAGCGGCTCTACTCTGAGCTCCCTCCGGATGTCTGAGCTCCTCACCCTATCTCTAAGGCTGAGCTCCTCACCCTATCTCTAAGGCTGAGCCCAGCCACCCTGCGGAGGAAACTCATTTTGGCGGCTTGTATCCGAGATCTCATTCTTTCGGTCGCTACCCAAAGCTTGTGACCATAGGTGAGGGTTGGAACGTAGATGGACCTGTAAATCGAGAAATCCCTCTTCACCACAACAGACCGGTACAGCGGCTGCATTACTGCAGACGCCGCACCAATCCGTCTGTCCATCTCCCGCTCCATTTTGCCCTCACTCGTGAACAAGACCCTGAGATACTTGAACTCCTTCGCTTGAGGCAGCAACTCACTCCCAACCCGGAGGGAACATTCCACCGTTTTCTGGCAGAGAACCATGGCCTCAGACTTGGAGGTGCTGACTCTCATCCCGCAGGCCGTTCATCCCCCCTCCAGGTTTCTCCATCATTGCCCACGTGTGCGTTGACGTCCCCCACTAGAACTATAGAGTCCCTGGATGGAACCCTTTCCAGGATGCCACCCAAGGACTCCAAGAAGGCCGGATACTCTGAACTGCTGTTCGGTGCGTAGGCACACACAACAGTCAGTGCCTTCCCCACAGCGACTTGCAGTCGCATGGAGGTTAAGTTCAGTTCATCCATGAATATATGATAATAATGTCATGGAAATGAATGAGGTGATAATGAAGTCATGAATGAAGTCATAAATGTGTGTGTGTGTGTGTGTGTGTGTGTGTGTGCGCGCGTGTTTGTAGGCCGTCTGTCCTCGGCCCTGCCCTACCACCAGGGTTTCGCCGAGCAGCAACAGACGAGGAAGATGATGATGGGGACAGTGAGGAAGGGTTCCCGGGACCTGCTCTTCCTCCGGGCTACACCGCCCAGCAGTCCAGCGGTGAGGAGGAGGAGGAGGAGGAGGTGATCGGCCCCATGCCGGCTCGGGGGCCCGCCGATAACTCTGTGGGTCGCGACTTTGAGCGTCGGGCTCAGAAGATGAAGGATAAACTGACAGGAAATGTGAGTGTGTTTTTGTGCTGTATTTGTAGCATAGCTGCTGCTAATAGGCTCCTCCCACGTCAGGACACAGCAAGGGGTTGAATAATAAAGAGCTTCATTGCAGAAGTTTGTAGTTGTTGTGGACAGAGCAGGTGGTACCTGCTAACATGCTAGCACTCCCTGAGTGTCTGTGGTGAAGAATCGTCTAACCTGTGAACACTGATTGGTCAATGCACCCCAGATTTTACTTGGGCAGTTGAGGCTGCTTCAACCAGACAGACACCGCCACAAACAGCGGCGTTTAAGCTGTTAAACATAGTATCTGGACATTTGTCTGATGTCTCCACGGCAACAGGAAGCCCCCGCGGAGGTTGCCAGGGAGACGTGGATGACAGAGCTGCCCCCGGAGCTGCAGCACATCGGCCTCGAAGCACGCACCTTCCGGAAGAAGACCGGCCCTGAGAACAAGGACCGCTCCGTGTGGACGGACACACCTGCTGACCGGCACCGCAAGACCCAGGTAACCACTCACTAACCAGTAGTAACCCTGTCTAACCACGAGTAACCCTGTCTAACCAGTGGCCCACCACCTCTCTAACTGCTGTGCTCCTCCTGACTAACAGGAGCGCCTCGAGGGGAAGGAGAAGGAGAAGGAGAAGGAGAAAGACGCTGCTCCTAAAATGTCCCAAAAGGACCTGGAGATGGCGGAGAAAGTGGCCAAGTACAATGTGAGTGTCCTGGTGCTCGCTGCTGTGACGGCTTCCAGAGGATGAATCAAGTGGCCTATTATCATTCATCTGATATCCGTGTTCTCCTCAGGACCACAAGCGTGGCCAGTCTCTGATGACTCTCCACTCCAGGAAGCAGCAGCAGCAGCAGAAGGAGTGTGAGGCCAAGCAGCCGGTGGAGCGGAAGCCGTTCGACCGCGACGCCGACCTGCAGGTGAACCGCTTCGACGAGGCGCAGAAGGAGCGACTGCTGAAGAAGTCTCAGGAGCTGAACACACGCTTCTCGCACAGCAAGGAGCGCATGTTTCTCTGATGCCCAGCGGAGAGCGCTGTGGGGGACACCAGACACTTTATCACCAACTCTCCCACAAGCTGTTTGTTCACCTGCCGGTTGTTACTGAGACCTGCTCAGCGAATTGGTGTGGAGTCCAGTTTGCCTAGACTTGAGTTTAATGTAACAAGGCCTCATTTAGTCTTCCCCTACAGGACTTATGGTTTGTTAAACAATAAGTTAAGTTGGGAACTGTCACATACTTTGTGAGACCTATCAACTCCATACCATATCCAAGTTCAAACTTGAATCCATCATTTCCTGCATCTTAACCCTCTTAGGAACACAGCCTGGACTCAGAAAGCCTGGATGGAAGATGTTTCATGCTGTCACTAATATCTTCGTCAATTCAATGTTTTCAGTCCAAGTTGCTTTGTTTACAACAGATGTTTTATTTTCATACTTCCCTCAACATATTACCCAAAAATACAATATTGACACAATTAAAGCATTATGAGTAGAAGGTCAAAGAACAACAAAAAAACCCTGAAAAAAATCAAATGTGAGATAGTTATATGGAGATATTTGACTTGGACGTTTTGCCAATGGGTAATAGTTTGTATTTCCCACATTCCCTCATCTCTGTGGTTGTGTCCTCTGGTGGTTTAATGTTCCATTAGTCTGCTGTGTCTTAATACCTTTAATACCTTTAGTGTAGACCTGGTGTCCAGTGAGAGCTTTGTAACCTGTCAGATATGAGTGGATAAGTCGTGTACATTAATGTGGGTCATTTTTAAATCAATAAATTTCATTGAAACAGACAAATCTGTCTAAGGTCACGTGATTTGAATGTGCACACTGAGTCAGTTTCTCAACATGAGTTCTTCTCTCAACTTCTCGTGTTCTTGTGGACTTAAGAAAAGTCATCAGTCGCAGCCCGAGTCCGTCAGTCCGTCAGTAGTCAGTCCGTCAGTCCGGTCCCAAGTCCGCATCCCGCCAAGTACAGACCGACGTCCCGGATGTGTTCTTGCTCCGTCCACTCGGAGGACGCGTCGGTGAACTTCACACTAGTGATGGCAAAACAGTTCATTTCAGTGACTAGAATCACTAGAATCAGTTCCTTAAAAAGATTCGTTCAAAAGATTCGTTCACCGAATCGTTCAGTGGGCGGAGCTCCGCCTGCTTCCTGCGGAGTCCGCCTCACACACTGTAGAGACGTTACAAGAACACTACAGTCTGAGCGTCAAAACATCATTAAAGTATCAAAAGTAAAAGTAGGCTACTCATTATGCAGAATAGCCTATTTCACAATAATATATACATTATTGGATTATGTTTTAATTGCTTTAATGGTAAACGTGAAGCTAATTTTTATTTCTTTATATTTTATATACTGTTTTACTGCATCATTATTGTACACTACTGCATACTTGATGTGATAACAATTAATTTATTGATTAATTTGTACTGCTAATTTTAATCTGCATTGCGAATCACTTACTGAGTTCTGCGAATCATTCACGGCGTGAATGATTCGTTCAGCAGCAGAACTGGTAAAGTGAACGTGATTGGTCCAGTGAACCAGTTCATTCAATGATTCGTTCATCAGAACTGGTTCACTGGACCAATCAGTCCCTTTCCCTCCCTGCAGCTCGCTGCTGATCAGATCGTTCAGAGCTCAACTGAACTGAGAACTGAACTGAGAACTGAACGGATCTTTTCAGTAAGTGATTCAGTTCAGTTCGTTCACCCAAAAGATTCGGTCTTTTGAACGAATCGTTCGCGAACGACACACTACTTGACAACACACATATCCCATCATATACCGTTATTCTGTCCTGTTCGTCCCTCTATATACCGTTATTCTGGACTGTTCGTCCCTCTCTATACCGTTATTCTGTCCTGTTCGTCCCTCTATATACTGTTATTCTGTACTGTTCGTCCCTCTACGCTATTCTGTCCTGTTCGTCCCTCTATACGTTATTCTGGTACTGTCCGTCACTCTATATACCGTTATTGTGTACTGTTTCGTCCCTCTATAATACGTTATTCTGACATCATTAAAGTATCAAAAGTAAAAGTAGGCTACTCATTATGCAGAATAGCCTATTTCACAATAATATATACATTATTGGATTATGTTTTAATTGCTTTAATGGTAAACGTGAAGCTAATTTTTATTTCTTTATATTTTATATACTGTTTTACTGCATCATATTGTACACTACTGCCATTACTTGATGTGATAACAATTAATTTATTGATTAATTTGTACTGCTAATTTTAATCTGCATTGCGAATCACTTACTGAGTTCTGCGAATCATTCACGGCGTGAATGATTCGTTCAGCAGCAGAACTGGTAAAGTGAACGTGATTGGTCCAGTGAACCAGTTCATTCAATGATTCGTTCATCAGAACTGGTTCACTGGACCAATCAGTCCCTTTCCCTCCCTGCAGCTCGCTGCTGATCAGATCGTTCAGAGCTCAACTGAACTGAGAACTGAACTGAGAACTGAACGGATCTTTTCAGTAAGTGATTCAGTTCAGTTCGTTCACCCAAAAGATTCGGTCTTTTGAACGAATCGTTCGCGAACGACACACTACTTGACAACACACATATCCCATCATATACCGTTATTCTGTCCTGTTCGTCCCTCTATATACCGTTATTCTGTCTTGTTCGTCCCTCTACGTTATTCTGTCCTGTTTGTCCCTCTACGTTATTCTGTACTGTTCGTCCCTCTATATACCGTTATTCCTTCAACAAATGTACTCTTTGTAAGTCGCTTTGGATAAAAGCGTCTGCCAAATGCCCTAAATCTAAATGTAAATGTTATTCTGTCCTGTTCGTCCCTCTATATACCGTTATTCTGTACTGTTCGTCCCTCTATATAGCATTATTCTGTCACATGGCAGACATTCTAACGTATATATAATTGAATGTAATATTTCAGTTCATGATTATTGTTGTATTTGATTTTCTTGCACAAATAAAGAGTTCTTGCATAACAAAACAGAGTTTCAGTCTGTATGGTCGATAAATAAAGAGTAAGTGGTCATATGCAGGTAAGAAAACCCAAGTGAACGTTCTCCCCAAGGAAATGGATTGCATTTATATAGCACTTTTATCCAAAGCGCCTCACATTCACCCATTCATACACCGACGGCGGTGCCAACCATGCAAGGTAACAACCAACACGTCAGGAGCAGGTAGGGTTAGGTGTCTTGCTCAGGGACACCACGACACTTAGCTAGCTGGAGCCCGGGGATCGAACCAGCAACCTTCCAGTTGGCAGACAACCACTCTACCTCCTGTCCAGTGTCCTCTCTGTAGGACGCGGGCGCTGGACCCACTAGGGGCCCCGGAACCACTAGGGGCCCCTGGCGGCTCCTGCAGATCCTGACCTGGTGTTGGGGGGTCTGTCGGCTCGTCTGGAACACAATAAATCATATTTAAGTCCAATGTGTGTGACTAATGTTCCCTATTGCCCATCGGTAGGAAGAGATTTAACATGAACAATATATAAACAATATGGCTTTGTTTTAACATTTACATTTTGTCATTTTGTAATAATATTCATAACAAAATGCTATTAAAATATACTTTGAGGTGTTATCTGAGGTGATATATTATAAGTTGAGTGGTCGGTCACCTTTATCTGTGTCTGTGAACACCAGGTCACTACTTTAGCTCACTGGTTTCAGCAACTTCCAGCCAGTAATGGGTTTATACTGCAGGTCTACATTATCCTGCAGGTCTACATTATCCTGTAAGGCTACATTATCTACAGGCCTACATTATCCTGTCAGGCTACCTTATCTGCAGGTCTACATTGTCCTGTAAGGCTACATTATCTGCAGGCCTACATTATCTGCAGGCCTACATTATCTACAGGTCTACATTATCTACAGGTCTACATTATCTGCAGGTCTACACTATCTACATGTCTACATTATCTGCAGGTTTACATTATCTACAGGTCTATATTATCCTGTAAGGCTACATTATCTACAGGTCTATATTATCTACAGGTCTACATTATCTACAGGTATATATTATCCTGTAAGGCTACATTATCTACAGGTCTACATTATCTACAGGTCTACATTATCTACAGGTCTACATTATCTGCAGGTCTATATTATCTACAGGTCTACATTATCTGCAGGTCTACACTATCTACAGGTCTATATTATCTACAGGTCTACATTATCTGCAGGTCTACATTATCTCCAGGTCTATAATGTCTACAGGTCTATATTATCTACAGGTCTACATTATCTCTAAACGCGCTATGAAATGAAGTGAGTTTTGTCCGCGCGGCGCCACCGTAGCGCTGCTGAACGTTAGCTGTTAGCTGTTAGCTTCGTTCTTCCTCTTCTTTATCTTCTTCTCTATTTGTCCTCCTCCTGGTCAACATGTCTGACAGAGGAGACGTGGACCTGACGGGAGCCCAGCAGAACACGGGCGTGTGGCTGGTCAAGGTCTGCTCATTACCCTCATTATTACTATAATAATTATTATTATTATTATTATTATTATAATTATCATTATAATCATTATGATCATTATTATTATTATCAATATCATTATCATTATTATTATCATTAATGTTATTATGATCATTATTATTATTATTATTATTATTATTATTATTATCATTATCAGTATCCTTAACATATTCACTAATGGTCCATAACTCAAGACCTTGAGTTATGGACTTAACTCATTAAACTGTTCATTAGAGTTATTACACTAATAGATCAGTCCATTCTATTATATAAACAATATATCAGAAGTTATCATATCTTATATATACTGTATTATAATCTATATTCCAGGTCCCTAAGTATCTCCATATTATTCATATATATATGATGATATTATAATCTATATTCCAGGTCCCTAAGTATCTGTCCCTGCAGTGGGCGAAGGCCGCAGGGAGAGGAGAGGTTGGCAAACTGCGGATCAGCAAGTATGACCTCTCCTGGCAAGATGTCCAGCACCACTGAACCACTGTGTGTTCATCATGTGTCTGTGATGGAGAACTGTTCTATTGAACTAAACCTCTTTGCAAGAATGAGTAATTGTATTATATCTCTATATATCTATATAGAGACACCTAACCCTACCTGCTACCCCTAGCTAAGTGTGGAGGTGTCCCTGAGCAAGACACCACCTAACCCTACCTGCTCCCCCTAGCTAAGTGTGGAGGTGTCCCTGAGCAAGACACCACCTAACCCTACCTGCTCCCCCTAGCTAAGTGTGGAGGTGTCCCTGAGCAAGACACCACCTAACCCTACCTGCTCCTCCTAGTTAAGTGTGGAGGTGTCCCTGAGCAAGACACCACCAACCCTACCTGCTCCCCCTAGCTAAGTGTGGAGGTGTCCCTGAGCAAGACACCTAACCTGTGTGTATGGATGGTGAATGTGAGGCATTGTAAAGCGCTTTGGATAAAAGTGCTATATAAATGCAATCCATTTACCATTTACCATAGCCATTAATAACACCCTGATAACCCTTAATCACACCCTGATAACATAATAACATCCCGATAACCCTCCATAACTAATGGTCATTAGAGGTAAATTATGGATTTCTGTCATCACTTAAAAATGTCTCACTTGTTTAAAAAAATGTAGCCTTTGTTTAGATTGGTCGGAAAAGAGAAACCAAGCAATATGTTTATAACCTTACTACTAAATAATACAATGTTTTTATCGCCATGCTCATTAAGACCACCACTGTGTAGTTGTTACTCCCAGCATTAACTGTGAACCCATGTTTCTCTTGCATTGTTCTTTTTTAGAAACCAAGGCAAAGCAGAGGTGAGTTATTACTAATTATTAATGGTTGACGTTAGCAAATGCAAGTGGGGTGTTGGTGAGTCCTCCTGGTGAATTGAGACATTAATCTAATCTTGATGTCTGGGTGCTGCTAGGTTAGAGGGTGGGGTGCTAGTGACTGTGGTCTGGGTGCTTCTCTAGGTGGCCTTCACACTGAACGAGGACTTGACGGCCATCGAGGCCAGCGGGGATAAGAAGCTCCACGCCCCCCGGGATCACCCCTTCAGCATGCAGACAGTGGGGGGGCAGATGCTGGCAGTATTCACCGAGACCCCCGCCGGTCAGTCTCCCTGCCTGTAGACCGTCAAACTTTATACCCCCCAGGCCATCCTGTAGTCTGGGGTGGTCTAGGGTTAGTCTGGGTAGTCTAGGTTTAGTCTGGGTGGTCTAGGTTTAGTCTGGGTGTCCTAGGATTCGTCTGGGGTGTTCTAGGGTTAGTCTGGTTGGTCTAGCTTTAGTCTTGGGTGGCCTAGGGTTAGTCTGGGCGGTCTATGTTTCGTCTGGGTGGTCTAGCGTTAGTCTGGGTGTTCTAGGATTTGTCTGGGGTGGTCTAGTTCAAGTCTGGGTGGTCTAGGGTTAGTCTAAGGTGGTCTGGTTAGTCTGGGTAGTCTGGGTGGTCTAGGCTTAGTCTGGTGGTCTAGCGTTTGTCTTAGTAGTCTTGGGTTAGTCTGGGTGTTCTAGGGTTAGTCTGGTGTGGTCTGGGTGGTTGAGGGTTAGTCTGTGGTGGTCTGAGGGGTCTAGGGTTACTCTATGTAATATACCAGAGAGGACTGCTCATTCACTGTCCAACTACATCATGATTTTCTTGTAGAACATTCTAAAGGTGTGTGTGTGTGTGTGTGTGTCCCCTCCCTCTACCGCCCCTCCCTCCTCCCTGTAGGCCAATCAGAAGAGAGGTCTATCGGTAGCAGCTCTGGGGGGACGTGTCCAGGTGAGTCCTCTGTCGCCCCCTGCTGTTGGGAGGCCCACGTAGGCCTTTGGTTTGATGAGTCAGAAAACACTGTGGTGGTCTCCCTCACATAGTGGGCTCCAAAACAATGAGGAAGAAGTGGTGTGTTTCCTGTGGTAACTACAGGAGAGTCACTACTGGTTCTAAAGAAGGAAGGCACATGGGTGCCGGGGAAGAGCGATGCATTGTGGGTAAAGGCTGTGATGTGGCTGCTCCTCTATAGACAAGGTGGCACTGGAAGGGGTGGTGGTGCAGAGGGCCGAGTGTCGGCCAGCCGTCAGCGACAGCTACATGAAACTCAAACGGTGAGAACTGTCTAACCCTACCTGCTCCTTAATGACCTGTCTCTGTACTGTCTAACCCCTACCTGCTCCTCAATGAGCTGTCTCTGTACTGTCTAACCCCTACCTGCTCCTTAATGGCCTGTCTCTGTACTGTCTAACCCCTACCTGCTCCTTAATGACCTGTCTCTGTACTGTCTAACCCCTACCTGCTCCTTAATGACCTATCTCTGTACTGTCTAACCCCTACCTGCTCCTTAATGACCTGTCTCTGTACTGTCTAACCCCTACCTGCTCCTTAATGACCTGTCTGTCTCTCTACCCCAGGATGCAGATCGAGGAGTCTTCCAAGCCCGTGCGGTTGTCTCAGCAGTTGGATAAACCTGTGACCAGCAACTACAAGCCTGTGGCCAACCATGCCTCCAATGTAAGTAGTAGTATACTTCCTAGAAGTACCCACGTTACTAGTACTACTAGAGAATACCTAACTGTGATTGTGTTTAATTGTGTTTAATTCTGTTTATTGATATACTGACCACTATCTGACCACCATCTGACCCCCGTACCATCTGACCCCTGTTCTCCTGTTTCATCCTTCCTCTTCTCCTCTCTTTGGTTCTCCCTCTCTCTGGTTCTCTCTCTCTCCCTCTCTCTGGTTCTCTCTCTCTCCCTCTCTCTGGTTCTCTCTCTCTGGTTCTCCCTCTCTCTGGTTCTCTCTCTCTGGTTCTCTGGTTCTCTCTCTCTCCCTCTCTCTGGTTCTCTGGTTCTCTCTCTCTGGTTCTCCTCTCTCTGGTTCTCCTGCAGTTGGAGTATGACAGGAAGAAGAAGGAGGAGGGGAAGAGAGCGAGGGTGGACAAGCAGCAGGTTCTGGACATGCTGTTCTCAGCGTTTGAGAAGCACCAGTACTACAACATCAAGGACCTGGTGGACATCACCAAGCAGCCGGTGGTGAGGGCACCTGCATGTCTTCACATGCTGCCTTTGTTTCTTGTCATGTCTCCATACGTCATGTCTCTAAGGAAGCTGATCATTATCGGAAGAGTTATGATTTGATAAGCTTTTAAACCTATATAAATACAATGTGTTATTTCTGTGTGGATAAATGTCATCCAAGCTGGAGAATGTCAGTAGGTTCTAACTTTCTAGTACCTTTTGAACTTGGTCTGTGATTTCCTGACCTGTAAACTAACTTGAACATGTCTGAGGAGTGATCAATCCTATCTTGTAAACTAGTTGAAACCTGTCTTGCAGACGTACCTGAAGGAGATCCTGCGGGACATTGGGAACTACAACGTGAAGGGAACCCACAAGAACACCTGGGAGCTGAAGCCGGAGTACAGACATTACCAGGCCGAGGAGAAGATGGAGGAGGAGAGGATCTAGTGGTACAGGGGGAGACTAGGGAGGGTCTAGCTGTACAGGGTGAGACTAGGGAGGGTCTAGCTGTACAGGGGGAGACTAGGGAGGGTCTCGCTGTACAGGGACCAGGAGATAAGGACCAGCGATCTCTCTCTTCCATCCTCTCTTCAGAAGATACCACTGGTTCCTCCAACATGCTCCTGGTGTTTAGAAGCGTGTGTGTATTTGTGTACTTCCTGGGGTCAGGGGGCATCTCCCCCGGCCTCCGTCAGCGCCGTGGTGACGGAGAACTGCTGGGTGGTGTTTTAAACATGTGTCCAGGAACCTTGTGGTCTGCTGGGTGCAGTTGTTATATTTTAGTGTGAGTGTTGTGGTCTAGTGTTGGTCTGCTCCTATTCTGGGTGGAACAGTATTTTAACTTGAATCGTACATACATACATTTACATTTCAGAATGCTTTTTTAAAAATAAAACAAAAATATCTGCCTCTTCATGTACAGTAACACTTGATTTCACAAATTAACCGAAGTGTACTAATTGAGATTTTATTGATCCCGGGGGAAAATGGTTTCTGCACAATAAACTATAAGAACACCTATTAGGCAATACAAATGTTCATATGCAAGTTATTTTGTTTTGTTCGCATAACTGATGAATGAATCATTGAGGGCCTCAATCATTCTCAGGACTAAACATGATCATTACCTCAGGACTAAACACACAGGACTAAACAACACGATCATTACCTTAGGACTAAACATGATCATTACCTCAGGTCTAAACATGATCATTAACTCAGGTCTAAACACGATCATTACTTCAGGACTAAACATGATCATTACTTCAGGACTAAACATGATCATTACCTCATGACTAAACATGATCATTACTTCAGTCAAGTCAAGTCAGTTTTATTTATAGAGCAGATTTTAAACAACTATTGTTGACAAAGTGCTGAACAAGTTACATGGGTGCACAAAGAATAAAACAAAACAATAGCAACAATAAAAACAAAACAATAAAAAGATAAGGGCACAATGGGGGGATGCCGTGCTCAACTCAAATTGAATTGAACGCCAAGGCGAAGAGGTTCAGGGCTAAACATGATCATTACCTCATGACTAAACATGATCATGACCTTAGGACTAAACATGATCATTACCTCAGGACTAAACATGATCATGACCTTAGGACTAAACATGATCATTACCTCAGGACTAAACATGATCATGACCTTAGGACTAAACATGATCATTACCTCAGGACTAAACATGAGCATTACCTCAGGGCTAAACAAGCAACAACCAAGGACAAAGGAGACCTGGAGACGATGGATTCATTAGACATTTTTAATACATTTGGAATTAAGTACAGTGCATCATATTTAGAGAAAACATTACAGATTAAAGTAGTAATTCAGCAAGTGTTTTTATTTACAATAGTGTGAATATAACAATGCCACATAAATGTGAGTTTTCTGGGTTCCTCCGAAGGACACAGGCAGGATGGTGGTGAAAAGTCTGGTTTATTGCAAAGTTTGAAGAAATGACATGAACAGAGCAGATGGTACAAGCTAGCATGCTAGCGCTGCCTGAGTGTGTGTTGATGGCTGGCTTACCCTGTGTTTCACTGTTTAGGCAATGCAGCACAGCCCCACCCACCTCAGACTCTACCTGGGCCAGGTGAGGCTGCAACCCCACAAACCCCAGACTCTAGCTGGGCCAGGTGAGGCTGCAACCCCACCCACCCCAGACTCTAGCTGGGCCAGGTGAATCCCTGGGTTAGAGAGGTAACTTCAGGTTTAACCCTGGGTTAGAGAGGTATATTCAGTTTCTACCCTGGGTTAGAGAGGTATCTTCAGGTTCAACCCTGTGTTAGAGAGGTAACTTCAGGTTTAACCCTGGGTTAGAGAGGTAACTTCAGGTTTAACCCCGGGTTAGAGAGGTATCTTCAGGTTTAACCCTGGGTTAGAGAGGTAACTTCAGGTTTAACCCTGGGTTAGAGAGGTAACTTCAGGTTTAACCTTGGCTTGTCTCTGTAGGTTTGTCGAATCATTATTTCTTTTTGTTAAATAATAAGACATTTTTATGTGGACATTGATTGAGTTGATATTTAAATTAAAAGTTTGTGAACCTGCTGTTTGACAGTGACCCCTGGAGGCCGCTTCGACACATGACACCCTGGCATGAATATAGGGCGACCAGAGCCGCGGCTGACATCACAAGCCTGAGGAGAACAAGGCAGTGATGGTGATCAGGTCCCAGCCTGTCACCTCATCAATACTCGTTCAGCACAAACCTTGCAATGTTCAGAGCTGTGTTTGGAAACAGACGCGATGGAAGAGGAAAGCGAGGAGAGAAAGAAGCCAAAGTAGATTCAGGTAAGAGAAAAGCTACTTCATAATAACTAATAACTCATTCATAATAACTCGGTAATAATAACGAATAACTACTGAAAAACACATCAGAACACATACACACATAACCGTTACTGCTTGCTTTGGCGTTAGTGAGTTTATTAATGAGTTATTATTAATGACTGAATGATTAATATCCTAGTAGGCCTATTTGTCATCATAACTCTTCATAAGAACATCATCACACAATTAACCATCATGAAACCAGATCATGACAAGGGGTTTGAGTGTTAAGATAATATAATTTCAGTTCCAAATCATTATTATTATTATGATTATTTTTATTATAATAATATATAAAATGTGTGGTGATCTTCCTCTTGTTCGGAGCTCATGTTTCTCTGCTCATTTGCGCACCTCCAGGGTGGGGAGCCAATCCAATTAGCCCATTTAATACTCTTCATCACCATCATCATCAGCAGCAGCCAACTCTGTCCCTGTCCTTCATCACCAGCACCATCATCATCATCATCATCATGTGGAAGTGTGTCAGGAGGCGACCTACTAAACACAAGCCATCATCCGTATCACTGCTTCTACAATGCCCTCCTCCACCAGGAGGCCCTCCTCCATCAGGAGGCCCTCATCCATCAGGAGGCCCTCCTCCTCCATCAGGAGGCCCTCCCCTCCTCCTCCATCAGGAGGCCCGCCTCCATCAGCGATCCTCCATCAGCGATCCTCCATCAGTTGGCCCTCCTCCATCAGGAGGCTCTCCTCCATTAGGAGGTTCTCCTCCATCAGTGCTCCTCCACCAGGAGGCTCTCCTCCATCAGGAGACCCTCCTCCACCAGGAGGCCCTCCTCCATCAGGAGACCCTCCTCCATCAGGAGGCTCTCCTCCATCAGGAGGCCCTCCTCCATCAATGCTCCTCCACCAGGAGGCTCTCCTCCATCAGTACTTCTCCATCAGGTGTTGTAGTGTTGTAGAGAAGTCTTCTGTAACTCATGTTGTGTGCTTGAGCTCAGCTCTACAGAGAGGAGCTCCACAAACACAGCATGTTGCTCATGCATATTTCATCATGTGCTCGTTGGCGAGAGGCCCTGAGGGAGAGCTGGGCCTCATTAAAGCAGCATGTTAGCGCTACAGGGCTGAGGACAACATATATATGCTGTATATATATACTAAACATATATATGGTATGTACTATATATATAGGAACTGTATATACTATACAATATACTGTCCGCATCCCCGCAGCGCTAATATGCAGCTTAGTCTACAGGATGCGCTCTCATCGATGCCAGCTTCTGTTCTCAATGCAAACCCTGTGAAGTTCAGCTTCACAGCGCTCCCCTTGCCAGTAAAACACCTTGGACGCTCAGCTGTCGCCGTGGGGTACTGGGCATACTGGACGCTCAGCCGTCTCCGTGGAGTACTGGGCGTACTGGACGCTCAGCCGTCTCCGTGGAGTACTGGGCGTACTGGACGCGCAGCCGTCTCCGTGGAGTGTGCTGCCTTGAAGCCTGACTGATGAGGGTCTAGGAGCCTGACTGATGATGGTCTAGCAGGTTGTTTTGAGGGAGATAGGAGGACAGTTGGGTAGAGACAGCACTGTAGCAATGTCTAATGCCACAATACCACATTGCGTGGCTTAGTTCGGGTTCTTGCCGGGAAGGAGAGACCGTAGTTGTAGTGATGCGAAAAGGGTGTTTAATTAATAACGGAAAATATCGCCAATTGGCATACGAAGGAGACAAATCATAAATCCGGTTCAGTCTGCGTTAAGGGGTCAGGTCCTGCCACTACGTCGTCCCCAGCCTCCTACTGTGGGGACAGTAAACAGACGAATCACACTCAGCCCCTACAGCTGCGTCAATCTCAGGCATTTTGCCGCTCCGCTCCCCTTGTTTCACCTGCCGACGGTAAACCACGCTCCCCTTCATACTACAAGCACCCATCAGCTTAGACGGGACATGGAAATGAGCGGAAATCCTCAGTTGCTTCCATTTCCTGGGACTACAGTTCTCTGACGACCTAGTGTGGACCCGCAACACGGGGGCCATGCTCAAGAAGGCCCACCAGCACCTCTACCCCCTACAGTGCCTCAGGAAATCCAGCATAAGCACACGATGGCTTATGAACTTCTACTATGGCACCATAGAGAGGTTCTGTCGGGTGGTGTCACTGTGTGGTATGGAAATACCACTGCTCAGGACAGGAAAGCTATCCAGAGTGTTGTCAGGACGGCAGAAAAGATCATTGGTTGTGCACTTCCATCCATCGAGGAGCTCTTTGGGCCCAGGTGTGGGCGTAAGGCCAGCTCCATCATACAGGACTACAGTCACCCTGGACACCAACTGCAGTCCGGTCTCTGGTTCCGCAGCATTAGAACCAGGACCAGCAGGTTCAAGAACAGTTTCTACCCACAGGCAGTGCGCCTACTGAACTGCTCATCCCTCAATTAGTGGTCACTTATGATTTATTATTATACTTTATCATTATATGTTGCTAATACTATTCACTATTTTTAATTATAAAAAATGTATTACTGTACTGCACGCGGGCACTTTTTTGCACCACCCGCCATAGTATTGCTGCTCTTACTTGTTACTTTTTAGTGTACTTATTAGGTACTATCTGCACTAATTGTTTAGAATTGTTTTAGAATGTATGTTATAAAATACTGCAGGAGTGAATGGGGAGTAAGCATTCCATTGTACTCGTTACATATGGCAATAAAGGAATGTTGAATCTTGAATCTATGTTCCTATGGAGTCTATTTAGATGTTTAAAGGGGTCCTTTAAGTTGAAAAGGGACCGATTTTACCACCAAAGTTGGCTGAGCCATTTCAACAAACCACTAGCATATCATAAGATAAGATAAGATCGAACTTTATTAATAACATCAGCGTAGCAATAGAATAAGAAACAATAGCGTCATAAACAATAGAATAATAATCCCGCCTATTTCTATTATTATTATTATTATTATTATTATTATTATTATCAGCAAAGCAGACTGTAAATACTGTACCAACAATTTACTGTATCGTGAATACATGAAAAAAGCTTATAGGTCTCTCCCCTCCTCCTCCCTCCCCCTCCTCTTCTCCTCCCCCTCTTCTCCTCCTCTTCTCCTCCTCCTCTTCTCCTCCCTCCTAGTGAGGAGTGGGAGGAGGAGGAAGCTGACTAAGGGGGCGTCCATATCACTCCCCTCCTCCCCCCTCCTCCCCCGCCAGGACTATGTGATGCCCTCCCCCACCTGGGTCACAGCTGTAGCTCCGCCCTCCCCCACCTGGGTCCCAACACCAGGTGAGTCACAGCTGTAGCTCCGCCCTCCCCCACCTGGGTCCCAACACCAGGTGAGTCACAGCTGTAGGTGGCAGTGTTGTTCCCAGTATGGCCACTAAGTGGCAGTGTTGTTCCCAGTATGGCCACTAGGTGGCGGTGTTGTTCCAAGTATGGCCACTAGGTGGCGATTTTGTTCCCAGTATGGCCACTAGGTGGCGGTGTTGTTCCCAGTATGGCAACTAGGTGGCGGTGTTGTTCCCAGTATGACCACTAGGTGGCGGTGTTGTTCCCAGTATGGTCACTAGGTGGGTGGCGGTGTTGTTCCCAGTATGGCCACTAGGTGGGTGGCGGTGTTGTTCCCAGTATGGCCACTAGGTGTGTGGCGGTGTTGTTCCCAGTATGGCCACTAGGTGGGTGGCGGTGTTATTCCCATTATGGCCACTAGGTGGCGGTGTTATTCCCAGTATGCCCACTCGGTGGGTGGCGGTGTTGTTCCCAGGATGACCACTAGGTGGCGGTGTTGTTCCCAGTATGACCACTGTGACCTGTGGGGCTCAACCAACAGCTGCCCACCAGATGTTTCGAGAAGCTGGAGGCTTTTAGCCAATCAGTGTGCAGGAAACTAATCAGCTACTTAATTAAGGGTTAAATACGTCAGAAATCCTGTTGACGTTTGATCAGGAATTTACATTTTTATTCACACACACACACACACATACACATACACACACAGCAACTGTTGTGTGTGAGACAGATGTAGCAGGGTAGAGATGGTAGAGATGGTAGAGATGTATTTCTATATATTAGAGAGAGATGGTATATATATATATATATACTGATATATATTAGATGGTAGGGATATACAGTATAGTGAGAGATGGAAGAGACAAAGATATATTAGAGAGAGATGGTCGAGATATATACTGATATATATTATATGTGGTAGAGATATACACTGATATATGAGATGGATGGGCGATATATATATACTAGAGAGATGTATATATACAGTATATATGTTAGAGATGGGAGAGATACATATATTAGAGATGGGAGAGATACATATTTAGAGATGGGAGAGATACATATATTAGAGATGGGAGAGATACATATATGTATACTGGAGATGGGAGAGAGAGAGATGTGCTAGAGATGGGAGAGAGAGGTGTGCTGCTATATAGCACAGCGAGGTGGCCTGGTTACAGAGGAAGGGTAGAGAGACATTGGCGCTGAGTGGGGATCAGGTAGCCAGGGGTCCCTGCTCACGCCCCGCGTCTCTCGGGACACAATTCAAATTCTGCACCACAGATCTCATCAGTACAAGATGAATGTCTCTCTCTCTTTCTCTCCCTCTCTCTCTCTCCATCCTCTCTCTCTCTCTCTCTCTGTCTCTCTGTCTTTCTGTCTCTCGCTCCCCCTCTCTCTCTCTCCCTCTCTCTCTCTCTCTCTCTGTCTCTCTGTCTTTCTGTCTCTCCCTCCTCCTCCCTCTCTCTCTCTCCTCCCTCCCTCCCTCCTCCCTCCTCCTCCCTCCCTCCCTCCTCTCTGGGTGTTGTGCTGGAGGTGTGAGGAGGAGGAGGAGGAGACAGGAGGAGCTGGATGGACGTCTGTATGAAGAGAGCGTCTCTGCAGCGCCTCGACCCGCCGATCACTCCCGAGGTGAGCCCCCCCGTGTGTGTGTGTGTGTGTGTGTGTGTGTGTGTGTGTGTGTGTGTGTGTGTGTGTGTGTGTGTGTGTGTGTGTGTGTGATATTTGGTGTATCGTGGAAGGTGTTGTTGACCTGGTTAATATGCAGTATATGCACTTTTAGTATGTAATAGTATATGTACTTCTAGTTTGTGTTGTACGTGCATTTATAGCCTCTGTGTACTTCCAATATGTGTAGTATGTGTGTGGGTCATGTGTACTATGTGTACTTCTAGTATGTGTACGATATGTACCTCTAGTACATGTTCTATGTGTACTATGTGTACTTCTAGTATGTGTACTATGTGTACCTCTAGTACATGTTCTATGTGTACGATGTGTACGATGTGTACTTGTGTTTCAGGCTTCTTGATTCATATCGAGCATCTTTTAGTTGCCAGGATCATCTCAGCTTCCTGTTTCCAATGGCAACAGTGAGGCTGTGATGGATGGAGTCAGTCAGCACCAGAACACACTGTGACTCACATCCTAACTAAACCTGTTCTCACATCCTAACTAAACCTGCTCTCACATCCTAACTAAGCCTGTTCTCACATCTTAACTAAACCTGTTCTCACATCCTAACTAAACTTGCTCTCACATCCTGATGAAATATATTCTCACATCCTGACTAAACCTGCTCACATCCTAAACCTGCTCACATCCTAAACCTGCTCACATCCTAAACCTGCTCACATCCTAAACCTGCTCACATCCTAAACCTGCTCACATCCTAAACCTGCTCACATCCTAAACCTGCTCACATCCTCACTCCACCTGTTCACACCCTGCCTTGGTTGGGCGTGGCAGCTGGCTGACCTCAATATGAACACAACTCACCTGCTGCTGCTGGGCTCTCTAAACATTGCCATGGTGACGCAGGAGAGGAGAGAAGATGCTCTCTATCTCTTATTAAAGGGATGATATGGAGCGTTCTCCTGAGCCCTGTGGCCAGGTGACCTGCGCTGGGGGCGGAGCTCTCTCACATGTCGTCGTGTCGACCAATCAGAGTGGGAGGAGCAATGGGAGACTCATTGTCATTCACTCCCTGACTCCCCCGGTCCGCCATGCATACACACACACACACACACACACACACACACACACACACACACTTCCAACAATCTCTCTCTCTATCTCTCTCTCTCTCTCTCTCTCTCTATATATATATATATACATATATATATATATGTATATATATATATGTATATACAGTATACAGTATATATCCAGTGTATAATGATGAGACAGCTGTCTCTTACGTCATCAAGTCACGATCGCCGTGTCTCAAGGATTCCCTCAAATGTACATCTCTCACTGTGTGTGTGTGTGTCTGTGGTGTGTGTGGTGTGTGTGGTGTGTGTGTGTGTGTGTGTGTGTGTGTGTGTGTGTGTGTGTGTGTGTGTGTGTGTGTGTGTGTGTGTGTGTGTGTGTGTGTGTGTGTGTGTGTGTGGTGTGTGTGTGTGTGTGTGTTCCAGAGGCCCCCCAGTATGGCTCCTCCCTCCCTCCCTCCCAGCTGATGACCAGACTATGTTTCCTGCTGGGAGACCACACCCACCCAGCTGCCATGGAGGACCTGAGGGAGAGCATGGTAGGTTATAAGATATGTACTGTATATATACATCTATGTATCTACATACAGTATCTATAGATATATATCAAGATAGATATATAAGACCACCTCTAACCCCTATACCTACAAGACCACCTCTAACCCCATATACCTACAAGACCACCCCTAACCCCTATACCTACAAGACCACCTCTAACCCCTATACCTACAAGACCACCTCTAACCCCTATACCTACAAGACCACCTCTAACCTCTACCCCTACAGAGACCAGCCATCTAATCCAACCTATACGCTAACAAGATCCACCTCTGAACCCATATACCTACAAGAACCACCCCGTAACCCCTATACCTACAAGACCACCTTCTAACCCCGATATACCTACAAGACCCACCTCTAACCCCATACCAAAACCACCTCTAACTCCTATACCTACAAGACCAACCTCTAATCCCTATCCCTATAACCTACAAGACCACTCTAACCCTATAACCTAACAAGACCACCTCTAACCCCTTATACCTACAGACCACCTCTAGACCCCTATACCTACAAGACCACCTCTAACCCCTATACCTACAAGACCACCTCTAACCCCTATACCTACAAGACCACCCCTAACCCCTATACCTACCAAGACCACCTCTAACCCCTATACCTACAAGACCCACCTCTAACCCCTATACCTACAAAGACCCACCTTAACCCCTATACACTACAAGACCACCTCTAACCCTACTACCCTACAGACCACCTAACCCTATCCTACAAGACCACCTCTAACCCCTATCCCTACAAGACCCCTCTAACCCCTATACCTACAAGACCACCCTACCTAACCCCCCCTATACCTACAAGACCACCTCTAACCCTATAACCTACAAGACCACCTCTAACCCTATACCTACAAGACCACCTCTAACCCCATATACCTACAAGA
This sequence comes from Coryphaenoides rupestris, assembly GCA_002895965.2. Lineage (NCBI taxonomy): Eukaryota > Metazoa > Chordata > Actinopteri > Gadiformes > Macrouridae > Coryphaenoides > Coryphaenoides rupestris. The sequence continues at coordinate 60,568 of PIJE02000300.1, forward strand.
CCACCTCTAACCCCTATACCTACAAGACCACCTCTAACCCCTATACCTACAAGACCACCTCTAACCCCTATACCTACAAGACCACCTCTAACCCCTATACCTACAAGACCACCTCTAACCCCTATACCTACAAGACCACCTCTAACCCCTATACCTACAAGACCACCTCTAACCCCATATACCTACAAGACCACCCCTAACCCCTATACCTACAAGACCACCTCTAACCCCTATACCTACAAGACCACCTCTAACCCCTATACCTACAAGACCACCTCTAACCCCTATACCTACAAGACCACCTCTAACCCCTATACCTACAAGACCACCTCTAACCCCTATACCTACAAGACCACCTCTAACCCCTATACCTACAAGACCACCTCTAACCCCATATACCTACAAGACCCTAACCCCTATACCTACAAGACCACCTCTAACCCCTATACCTACAAGACCACCTCTAACCCCTATACCTACAAGACCACCTCTAACCCCATATACCTACAAGACCACCCCTAACCCCTATACCTACAAGACCACCTCTAACCCCATATACCTACAAGACCACCTCTAACCCCATATACCTACAAGACCACCCCTAACCCCTATACCTACAAGACCACCTCACACACACACCACACACACCACACACACCACAGACACACACACACACAGTGAGAGATGTACATTTGAGGGAATCCTTGAGACACGGCGATCGTGACTTGATGACGTTGCCACATTTAGAAGTGATTTCTCAAATGGTAGAAATCTACTGGATGTGGTCCCTGGCCCTTTGTATTCATCTATAAATACAACTCTATTTAGGGTGGAAACGTGTCCTATTTTAGCAGGATCACACACACAGGCAACAAAGACAGTAATGTCCTAGTTCTGAGAGATGTGAACAAACAGCTTGAAGCTTGGAGCTGCTGGAGGGACATGGCCAGCATTACAAGGACCCAACAAACTACAGGGACCCAACAAACTACAGGGACCCAACAAATTGCAGGGACCCACAAACTACAGGGAACCAAAAACCACAGGGACCTACAAACTACAGGGACCTACAAACTACAGGGGTTACCGGTAATAAAGATGAGTAAAGGATGAATAAAGATGAATAAAGGATGAATAAAGTAATTTCTCTGATGAAGATCAACATTTCTTACCAATGATGCCACTGTCTCTGCTCTCCAGGGTGGACGTGGGGCTCCGGGGCCACAGGCTCCTCCCAGGACAGAGCCCCAGGCTGAGGGCCGCCGCTGGGGGAGGGGCCCCGGGGGCGTGGGTGGACGGGGCTGCAGGCGGGGCCCCTGGTGGGGAGGGCGGCCCAGCGGAGGTCATCATGGTGGTGGAGGAGGAGGAGGAGGGGCTGTTCGAGCACGGAGAGGCGGAGCTACAAGTCAGGGTGGAGCTGGGACTAGCTCCCTGGCACTGCAAACATACACAGGAAGTACATTCATATTATTACCTATTAACTTACATTATTCATGCATGTAGCGGCTGCTACGTACCAGCGGCTACGTACCAGCGGCTACGTACCAGCGACTACGTACCAGCCACTATGTACCAGCCGCTACGTACCAGCCAATACGTACCAGCTGGTACAGGTCAGTTGGAGCAGGTCAGGGTTAGGGGTTAGAGGTGGTCTTGTAGGTATAGGGGTTAGAGGTGGTCTTGTAGGTATAGGGGTTAGAGGTGGTCTTGTAGGTATATGGGGTTAGAGGTGGTCTTGTAGGTATATGGGGTTAGAGGTGGTCTTGTAGGTATATGGGGTTAGAGGTGGTCTTGTAGGTATATGGGGTTAGGGGTGGTCTTGTAGGTATAGGGGTTAGAGGTGGTCTTGTAGGTATAGGGGTTAGAGGTGGTCTTGTAGGTATAGGGGTTAGGGGTGGTCTTGTAGGTATATGGGGTTAGAGGTGGTCTTGTAGGTATAGGGGTTAGAGGTGGTCTTGTAGGATAGGGGTTAGAGGTGGTCTTGTAGGTAGGGTTGGTGGTCTGTGTGTGTGTGGGGTGAGGTGTGTTGGTGTGGTGTTGGTGTGTGTGTGTTCCAGAGGCCCCCCAGTATGGCCTCCTTCACCCTCCCTCCCTCCCAGTGTGTGACCAGACTATGTTCCTGCTGGGAGGACCACACCCACCCAGCTGCCATGGAGGACCCTGAGGGGAGAGCATGGTAGGTTATAAGATATGTACGTATATATTACATCTATGTATTACATACCAGTAATCTATAGATATATATCAAGATAGATATATAAGAACCACCTTAACCTCCCTATACCTACAAGACCACCTCTAACCCCATATACCTACAAGACCACCCCTAACCCCTATACCTACAAGACCACCTCTAACCCTATACCTACAAGACCACCTCTTAACCCCTTATACCTACAAGACCACCTCTAACCCTATCCCTACAAGTACCACTTAACGCCCTGGGCTATACCTAGCAAGAACCACCGCTAACCCCATATAAGTACTAGGGACCCTTACTCATTACCACTAGATCACCTCACCCTTTACCTACTTAACACTCTCCAACCTATACCTACAAGACACTCTAACCCCTTATCCTAACAAGACCACCCCTAACCCTCCAGTATACTACAAGACTCCTTAACCCCAGTTATAGCCTACAAGGACACCGTCTAACACCATTATTTACCTTACAAGACCACCTCCATAACCCATAAAAACCTACAAGAGCACCTCTAAACCCCATATCCTACAAGACCCACCTCTAAACCCCATATACTCACAAGACCAGCCTCTACACCCCTAACCCCTGACCTGCTCCCAACTGACCTGTCACCAGCTGGTACGTATTGGCTGGTACGTAGCGGCTGGTACATAGTGGCTGGTACGTAGTCGCTGGTACGTAGCCGCTGGTACGTAGCCGCTGGTACGTAGCAAGCCGCTACATGCATGAATAATGTAAGTTAATAGGTAATAATATGAATGTACTTCCTGTGTATGTTTGCAGTGCCAGGGAGCTAGTCCCAGCTCCACCCTGACTTGTAGCTCCGCCTCTCCGTGCTCGAACAGCCCCTCCTCCTCCTCCTCCACCACCATGATGACCTCCGCTGGGCCGCCCTCCCCCACCAGGGGCCCCGCCTGCAGCCCCGTCCACCCACGCCCCCGGGGCCCCTCCCCAGCGGCGGCCCTCAGCCTGGGGGCTCTGTCCTGGGAGGAGCCTGTGGCCCCGGAGCCCCACGTCCACCCTGGAGAGCAGAGACAGTGGCATCATTGGTAAGAAATGTTGATCTTCATCAGAGAAATTACTTTATTCATCCTTTATTCATCTTTATTCATCCTTTACTCATCTTTATTACCGGTAACCCCTGTAGTTTGTAGGTCCCTGTAGTTTGTAGGTCCCTGTGGTTTTTGGTTCCCTGTAGTTTGTGGGTCCCTGCAATTTGTTGGGTCCCTGTAGTTTGTTGGGTCCCTGTAGTTTGTTGGGTCCTTGTAATGCCGGCCATGTCCCTCCAGCAGCTCCAAGCTTCAAGCTGTTTGTTCACATCTCTCAGAACTAGGACATTACTGTCTTTGTTGCCTGTGTGTGTGATCCTGCTAAAATAGGACACGTTTCCACCCTAAATAGAGTTGTATTTATAGATGAATACAAAGGGCCAGGGACCACATCCAGTAGATTTCTACCATTTGAGAAATCACTTCTAAATGTTGGCAAGTTAAATATCTAAAATCCATTTTATGTAGCATACAGCATCTTCCTATTACTGGGTTAACCCTGACCCTAACCCTGACCCTGACCCTGACCCTAACCCTAACCCTAACCCTGACCTTGACCCTAACCCTGACCCTGACCCTGACCCTAAGCCTTGACACTATGGCTCAGCCACTATCACCAGCTCGTCAGAAAATGAGGAGCGCAGCTCTAGCATGGAGCTAGCTCGGGAGGAGAGCCCTGCCCACCCAGACCCCCCACCCGGCTTGGACCGGACCAATCTGGCTCTCCTAAAAGACCAGGCCTTGACAGGAATGGACGCCACGGCGCCCAGGACCCCACCCCCACCCAAGAGGCCCCTCCCACAACGCAACGCCCACACCACCTCCTCCTTGGTCCTGCCTCGTCCCAACTCAGTGGCAGGTAGGATGACTTTATGGTCTCTACTGTCTCTAACCTACCTGACCACTCTATCATCTTTATCTCGAACCTACCTCTCTATCGTCTCTATCTCTAACCTACCTGACCACTCTCTATCATCTCTATCTTTAACCTACCTCTCTATCGTCTTTATCAATAACCTACCTCTCTATCGTCTCTATCTCTAACCTACCTGACCACTCTCTATCGTCTCTATCTCTAACCTACCGCTCTATCGTCTCTATTTCTAACCTACCTCTCTATCGTCTCTATGTCTAACCTACCTCTCTATCGTCTCTATCTCTAACCTACCTCTCTATCGTCTCTATCTCTTACCTACCTCTCTATCGTCTCTATCTCTAACCTACCTCTCTATCGTCTCTATGTCTAACCTACCTCTCTATCGTCTCTATCTCTAACCTACCTGACCTCTCTATCGTCTCTATCTCTAACCTACCTCTCTATCGTCTCTATCTCTAACCTACCTGACCACTCTATCATCTCTATCTCTAACCTACCTCTCTATCGTCTTTATCAATAACCTACCTCTCTATCGTCTCTATCTCTAACCTACCTCTCTATCGTCTCTATCTCTAACCTACCTGACCTCTCTATCGTCTCTATCTCTAACCTACCTCTCTATCGTCTCTATCTCTAACCTACCTGACCTCTCTATCGTCTCTATCTCTAACCTACCTCTCTATCGTCTCTATCTCTAACCTACCTGACCTCTCTATCGTCTCTATCTCTAACCTACCTCTCTATCGTCTCTATCTCTAACCTACCTGACCTCTCTATCGTCTCTATCTCTAACCTACCTCTCTATCGTCTTTATCAATAACCTACCTCTCTATCGTCTCTATCTCTAACCTACCTCTCTATCGTCTCTATCTCTAACCTACCTGACCTCTCTATCGTCTCTATCTCTAACCTACCTCTCTATCGTCTCTATCTCTAACCTACCTGACCTCTCTATCGTCTCTATCTCTAACCTACCTGACCTCTCTATCGTCTCTATCTCTAACATACCTCTCTATCGTCTCTATCTCTAACCTACCTGACCACTCTATCATCTCTATCTCTAACCTACCTCTCTATCCTGTCTTTATCAATAACCTACCTCTCTATCGTCTCTATCTTCTAACCTACCTCTCTATTGTCTCTATCTCTAACCTACCTGACCTCTCTATCGTCTCTATCTCTAACCTACCTCTCTATCGTCTCTATCTCTAACCTACCTGCTCTCTTCGTCTCTATTCGTCCTATCTCTTATAAACCTACCTGACTCTCTATCCGTCTCTATCTCTAACCTACTCTCTATCGTCTCTATCTCTAAACTACCTGACCTCTCTATCGTCTCTATCTCTAACCTACCTCTCTATCGTCTTTATCAATAACCTACCTCTCTATCGTCTCTATCTCTAACCTACCTCTCTATCGTCTCTCTCTAACCTACCTGTCTATCGTCTTTATCAATAACCTACCTCTCTATCTCTAACCTACCTCTCTATCGTCTTTATCAATAACCTACCTCTCTATCTCTAAACTTCCTCTCTACCGTCTCTATCTCTAACCTACCTGACCTCTCTATCGTCTCTATCTCTAACCTACCTCTCTATCGTCTCTATCTCTAACCTACCTGACCTCTCTATCGTCTCTATCTCTAACCTACCTCTCTATCGTCTCTATCTCTAACCTACCTGACCTCTCTATCGTCTCTATCTCTAACATACCTCTCTATCGTCTCTATCTCTAACCTACCTGACCTCTCTATCGTCTCTATCTCTAACCTACCTCTCTATTGGGTTAGGTTTAGATCAAACATCATTCAATGTCATTCATTAACTTCCAACATGGACACTTAATGGAGAATGGATCATCTCATTCCGGGTGTGGATTTCATGAGCGTATCATATCAGCCATGTTCTCTCCTCGTGCGAGCTACGGAACACCCCATTTTACATTTCGTCATGGAGGACGACAAAAAGTTTCAATATTTTAATGTACAATGCCTGAATCAGGTGACACACGGTTAGGTCCTCCAAGAGCCTCTGGTCTCAGGGGCTGGAGGTGAGGTCCTCCAAGAGCCTCTGGTCTCAGGGGCTGGAGGTGAGGTTCTCCAAGAGCCTCTGGTCTCAGGGGCTGGAGGTGAGGTCCTCCAAGAGCCTCTGGTCTCAGGGGCTGGAGGTGAGGTCCTCCAGGAGCCTCTGGTCTCAGGGGCTGGAGGTGACCGTGATACTGTGAGAAGGGAGATGATAAAGGCCACCCTGGGCTGCAGTAAAAGCAGGGAACGTTCACGTGCAATCTCTGGGGTCCCATGGAAGCGGCGTGGTGTAGGCAGGCTGGCCTTCCTACCTGAGGATACTGCCTGGCCTGGGGTGAGCAGCAGCTGGTGCAGGTGGGTCTGGTGGTGGTGGGAGGACATGTAGACCAGATTGCAGATCCTTGAGGGCCTCTGCCGTCTGCCCCAGGTTCTCAGGTGTTGTTCACCCAACAGGTGGAAGCCTGGTGGATATATGTGGTGCTGCCACGAGGCTCTCTGCGTGAAGGCGTGAGGTGCAAAGAGCACATGAGACGGGAGATGTTCTCCAAGGCTGGGGAATCCAGGATAAGAAACATCCAAAGCTTTCCCAAGACACAACAGAAGTTGGTGCAGTTTAGTCCCAGGGATCCAGACGTCATGCGTACAGACAGGCGAGACATCAAGGCCTTTAACATGGTAATAAGGAACATGTGAGTCAAGGAGTCCGAGACCACCTCGACCTCTCTTCTGCTCGGTGCTGCCCTCTGGTTGTCACACAGTACAACATGGGAGATCTTTTATCGTCTTTTAAAATCTGAATAGCCGTGTGTCTGAAGGGTGTACTGTACAGACATAAATGAGGCAGCAGCATCAGGGTTAGCGGTTAGCATGGTGTGAGTGTTAGCAGCAGGGTTAGCATGGTGTGAGTGTTAGCAGCAGGGTTAGCATGGTGTGAGTGTGTTTGTGGAGGAGGCGTTATCAGGGTAACGCAGATGGGAACTCCACCCGTCCATGTGTCCAGTGTTCCTCTCCATCCACTGGTAAAACGCTACGTCACCAGGAGGAGACTTCTCCACCCACTGCACCTCCTGCCTGAGAAGACTGACGTGGAGCAGAACGTCTCCTGCTGGATATAATCACCCATCTGTTTGTTAGAACGTTCCTGCTACACAGACACCGAATATAAGCTGTTATCTCTACTACAGTAGATATAGTACACTATAACTAGCGTACTCAATACAATCTATTATATGCACTTAGGTAGTGAGTTGACAGTCTGGTGCTCCTGCTGGGACAGGAGTGGGTGAATATCTTGCTGGTTTCTTTATGATGACCTCCCCATATCCATGCAGAGTTGGGGTTTGTAGTTGAGCCAAAGAAATAGTGTTGATGAGTTGACATCATATCTAGACAATACTTTCTTCCTTTGTTGTGCCGTAGGCACCTTGATCAGCCTTCTAGTAGCTTGTAGCGATAGCATTTGGCTATGGTTAACCTGTAGCCGAGCGCATTGTATTAGTTGGTTAATGAATGTTTTTTGTCTGACATAAAGAAGATTAAATGGATTAAATATGTATCACGCATCTCCTGCTGTTGTTGCCATGGTGACGTGGTATCATTCTCCTCCCCCAGCGCCCAGCTCCACCAGACTGGAGGATCTTGGGTATTTGGATGTGCGGAGAGAGGCGGAGAGAGGCGGTTCTGTTAGGAAACACAAGTCTGTGCGTTCGCACCACGACTCCAGAGGTACCAATCAGAATCACCATAACTACAATGTCACCCTTCATAAATGGACTCAGACCAGACCTCTAGAGACCAGACCTCTAGAGACCAGACCAGACCTCTAGAGACCAGACCTCTAGAGACCAAACCAGACCTCTAGAGGCCAGACTAGACCTCTAGAGACCAGACCAGACCTCTATGGTCACTACTGGTCACTACTGGTCACTACTGATCACTACTGTGTGTTTGTGTTTCTCTCTGTTCTCTCTCTCTCTCACTATCTCTCTCTGTCTCTCATCCAGGGAGGTTGGCCCCCTATAAGCAGGCTGATATCATGCTGAAGCCGCTCCTGTTTGAAGTGCCCGGCGTTACCGCAGAGACGCCCTTCGTGGGCCGTGATTGGCTGTTTGTGCGCCTGGAGGAGGTCCTGAAGCGGGGGGGCAGCCACGAGGGCCGGGGGGCCGTCGTCGTGGGCAACGCTGGCTCCGGGAAGACAGCAGTCATCTGGCGCCTGGTGGTCCTCAGCTGTCATGGTGCCCGTCTGCCACAGGGGGGCGGCGTGACGGCCGGGCCCCGCTCCCCCAGGGGTAAGACTGGCCCCGGGCCCCTCTCCCCCAGGGGTAAGACTCTGGCCCCTCTCCCCCAGGGGTAAGACTCTGGCCCCCAGGGGTAAGATTCGGACCCCGGGGGTAAGACTCTGGCCCCCAGGGGTAAGATTCGGACCCCAGGCCCGGGTTCCTGGGACTGAAAGTTCTGGTCCTTTTGGTTGAAATGTGTGTAATGTTGGTCTCTGTGCTCTGTGTAGGGGGGGGGCTACAGGCGAGACCCGCCTCTTCAGAGCCCTCGTGCAATCAGAACACTACTCCAGATGCCACTCACACACAGGAGCCAATCAGATGCCTGGCTGCCAAGGTATAACAGATGCATGCTAACTAACTAGGCACACACACACACACACATATAGATTAACTACTGAAACACACACACACACATATAGATGTTGTCTTGACAACGGGACGTGAGAGTAGACTTTCTCACTAGCTTGGCCTCAGTTGTTACCATGGGAACAGGCTGGACCACTGGTGATGGAGAGCATGCGTCTCTTCTCCGGCGTTGCCATGGCGCCTAGCGCACGGAACCAACCAAACAAAGCGCTTGTTGTTTATTTACGTGTGGAGGGTGTGGCCTCTGGAGCGTCCTCCGGGAGAAACACCGTCAGCACAGCGCTCACGTTAAGTTAACGTTAACCTCCCCGACACGCGATGAATACGTTAACCCTGCAGAGTGCTCCTCCTTCCAACTGGACACACAGCTGCTGGTTGCTTTGTCTGCATCATGTTTCTTGCTCCTTCCTTTCTCCTCCTCCTCCTCCTGCTGCCAGGTGGTAGCCTACCACTTCTGCCAGGCAGACAACACCTACACGTGTCTGGTTCCAGAGTTTGTCCACAGTGTGGCGGCCCTGCTGACGCGGGCCCCCCGGCTCAGCGCCTATCGCCGGCGGCTCCTGCAGGAGCCTCAGCTGCAGAGCGCCCTCAGCCTGCGCTGCTGCGTACAGGACCCCGTGGCCGCCTTCCGCCGGGGTGTCCTGGAGCCCCTGCTCAGCCTGCACCATGGTACCGCCTCCTCCTGCCTCCAGGGGGCGCCGTCTTCTTCTAATGCTTCTAATGCACACACACACACACACACACATAGCACATAGTATACACAGACAAGCCAAACAACCAAGCACACACTAACCACACTAACCTCTCCTCCTCTCCTCCTCTCCTCCTCTCCTCCTCTCCTCCTCTCCTCTCCCCTCCTCCCCTCCTCTCCTCCTCTCCTCCTCCAGAAGGTAAGCTACCGGAGGCTGACTTCATCATCTTGGTGGACAGTCTGAATGAGGCAGAGTTCCACAAGCCGGACTACGGCGACACCATCGCCTCGTTCATCACCAGGATCACCGCCGGGTTCCCCCCCTGGCTCAAGATGGTGGTGACCGTCCGCACCGCCCTGGTGGTGAGTACGCCCACTTCCTGCTGAACACTTCCTGTAGCACGCCCACTTCCTGTAGCACACCCACTTCCTGCTGGACACTTCCTGTAGCACGCCCACTTCCTGTAGCACGCCCACTTCCTGTAGCACGCCCACTTCCTGCTGGACACTTCCTGTAGTACGCCCACTTCCTGCTGGACACTTCCTGTTCAGCCCACAGAGGAGGAGGGATGTAGTACTCAGTATCATATATATGATATCATAGAGACTATATCACATGTATGATATATCATAGATACTATATCACATGTATGATATCATAGATACTTTATCACATGTATGATCATATATGAGATGGTGTCCCGTGTCTCCTGCCCCCCAGGACATAACCACGCCCCTCCCCTTCGCTGGTGTCTCTCTGGACATCCTGCCTGACAGCAGTGACCTCGCCGCTGACCTCAGTGACTACATCCACTTCCGGGTCGGCAGCAGTAGCCAGGTGGCCGCCAACGTCACCACGGCGACGGGCTCGGCCCCGGACCCCCTGCTGCTCAGCAAGTTCAGCAGCCAGCTGTCGGGGCGGAGCCACGGGGGGTCCCTGCTCTACCTCAAGCTGACCCTTGACCTCTTCCACCACCAGCACCTGACCCTGAAAGGAGGGAACTACCGTGTCGTACCTGTGTCACTGTCAGAGGTCAGAGGTCAAATATTACAATATCATTATCACAACTAAATGGTCATTCAATTGTCATGTGACCACCATATATTGTGACCACCATATCATATGACCACCATATCATGTGGCCACCACATCATGTGACCACCATATCATGACCACCATATCATGTGACCACCACGTCATGTGAGCACCACGTCATGTGACCACCATATCATATGACCGCCATGTCATGTGACCGCCATGTCATGTGACCGCCATGTCATGTGACCACCATGTCATGTGACCACCATGTCATGTGAGCACCACGTCATGTGAGCACCACGTCATGTGACCACCATATAATGTGACCACCATGTCATGTGACCACCACGTCATGTGAGCACCATGTCATGTGACCACCACGTCATGTGAGCCCCATATCATGTGACCACCATGTCATGTGACCACCACGTCATGTGAGCACCATGTCATGTGACCACCACGTCATGTGAGCCCCATATCATGTGACCACCATATCAATTGATCACCATATCATGTGACCACCATATAATGTGACCACCACGTCATGTGATCACCATATCATGTGACCACCACGTCACCACGTGATGTCAATTCTGAAAGTTAAACGGATGCCACAATCACCATGATAATAGTGAGCGTCATTTGACCATCATGGGTCGGCGTCAGGGTGGGGTCAGGGTGGGGTGTTGACCTGTGACCTTGTCCTCAGGTGTACCTGCTCATGTGTCGCTCTGCCTTCCCGGAGGCGGGTGACTTTGAGGCTGTGTCTCCCGTGCTGAGCGTCGCTCTCGCCTCGCTGCACCCGCTGTCCGACCTGCAGATGTTCACAGCTCTGAACGCAGGCAGCGTCCGCGGACACCTGCCCTGGGACCAGCTCCAGCTGCACCTGGACCGCCTGGATGGGTTCATGGTCAGTGTTGTAATGTAACGAAGTACAAATACTTCGTTACTGTACTTAAGTAGAATTTTCACGTATCTGTACTTTACTTCGTTATTTATATTTCTGGCAACTTTCACTTTTACTCCACTACATTTCCGAAATAAAATGTATACTTTTACTCCGATACATTTCTCCTAAGCATCTTCGTTACTCATTACTACAAAATAAAATCATTAGAAATGTGTTTGGCGAATCATGCGCGAAACCAACCAGATACGCAAAGCGCACGCGTACTGCTGCGGACGCACACGCTTTACTTCTGCTCCCATGGTAACGCATGGCGCGGTTCACACTGCGTCCCTGTGCGCAATCTCATAGAAATACATTGTATATGCATAATATAATAATAATAATAATAATAATTCAAATTTATTGAGCGCATTTCTAGAACCCAAAGCGCTGTACATAGGAGGATCAGTTAAAAACGAACAAACAAAAAAACTATAAAATTTTTAACACAGGTCCTTAAATGCCAGTCTAAAGAGGTGTGTTTTGAGGAGAGCTTTGAAGGACTTGAGTGACTCTTTGATGGGGTCTGGGAGTGAGTTCCACAGCCGTGGAGCAGCACAACTGAATGCCCTGGCTCCCACGGTTTTAAGTCTGCAGCGTGGCTGCTGCAGAGAGATGGAGCTGGAGGAACGGAGTGTACGTGTTGGGCAGGACAGTTTGATAAGGTCAGAGAGGTAGGATGGGCCAGTGGCATGGATGGCTTGGTAGGTGTGGGTTAGAACTTTAAAGTCAATGCGTGAGCTGACAGGGAGCCAGTGTAGGCTGAATAACACTGGAGTGATGTGCTCACGGCGGGAGGTGTGGGTGAGAACACGAGCAGCACAATTCTGGACATACTGCAGCCGGTTTATGCATTTTGCAGATGCCCCCACCAGGAGGGCATTGCAATAGTCCAGGCGGGATGAAACAAAGGCATGAATGAGGCGTTCAGCAGTTGTTTGGGAGAGCAGAGGTCGGATCTTTGCCAGGTTCCTGAGATGGAAAAATGAAACCTTGGTGATGTTCTTTAAGTGGGCATCGAGGGAGAGTTGGCTGTCCAGAATCACCCAAGGTTGCGGACCTCACTGGAGGGGACGGCTGTGACACCATCCATGGTGAGGCTGAAGTGTTTGCATTTCTCGATGGTGGCCTGGGTGCCAACCAGTATGACCTCTGTTTTCCCACAGTTCAACTGGAGAAAATTCTGCTGCATCCAGGCCTTGATGTCAGTCAGGCAGCTTGTGAGAAGGGTGGTGGCGGAGTTGATGGTGTCACTTCTGGTGGAGACATACAGCTGAGAATCATCAGCGTAGAAGTGGAAACCGAGACCATATTTCCGGATGATATTGCCCAGAGGTAGCATATAGATGCAGAAGAGTAATGGCCCCAGAACCGATCCTTGAGGAACTCCCTGTTGTACTGTCATTATGTCAGACTTGCTTGACCCAATTGCAACAAAGTGAGTGCGGTCAGTGAGATATGATCTAAACCACTCCAAGACCAGACCTGACAGGCCAAGGAGGTTCTCCATCCGGTTTAGGAGGATGTTGTGGTTGACCGTATCAAATGCTGCGCTTAGGTCCAGAAGAATGAGGATGCTGGCAGCTCCAGAGTCAGCAGAAACCAGGAGGTCATTTGTGACCCTGATCAGCGCGGTCTCGGTGCTGGGCAGGCAGGCAGCTCTTCACCAGGGATGTGGGGAGTGGGTCAAGGGAGCATTTGTTGGACCTCATCTGGCCAACCAGCTTTGTCACACCTGCTACATCCACGCTGGAAAAAGTGGAGAGGCTAACCACTGGGAGTACAGATGGGGTGAGCTCAACAGTGAGAGGGGGAGAGGATAAAATTTAGTTATTTATGGTGTCGATTTTATTTTGAAAGAAGTGCAGATATTTGTTGCACTGTTCTGATGATGACATGGCCACAGGAGTAGCAGGTTGGAGAAGCCTGTTAACTGTGGAGAACAGAACACGTGAGTTTGCAGCACCAGTGTTAATAAGATGTGTGAAATGGGAGGACCTGGCAGAGTTGAGAGCATCTCCATAGTTTTTTTTTATGCTGCTCAAACAGCTGTACATGAACTGTTAATATCATATATCATATTCAGTTAAATTAAGTTAAATCAAGTCATACATTTTGCATACAACCAAAACAACATTCTAATAATAATAATAATAATAATAATCATTTTTATTATTATTATTATTATTATTATTATTATTAGTATTATTATTATTATTATTATTAACATTCTATATAGTTTAGATATTTGTTTTAATCACACTAAAGTGTGATCATAGCATCAATATCAATCAATTCCCGCGTCTGGTAACATGGGAGTGGAAGTAAGCGCAGCAGTATGCGTGCGCTTTGCGCGTCTGGTGGGTTCAGTCCGCGCGCACGAAAGCGTCCGTCCGCGTCTGGTGGGTTTCGTGCGTAAGAAGTCCCGCATGTCCCGGATGTCAGTAGAATCAACGACTGATGGCAGTTCTTTTTTTTGCTTGTACTTTTACTTTTACTTCCAATACTTAAGTACGTTTAATATCAGAAAATTACTTTTGATACTTAAGTACAGTAAATATCAGATACTTTAAGACTCAAGTACATTTCTAAAAGGTGACTTTAACTTCTACTAAAGTCATTTTCTGGTAAGATACTGTTCATGGTACCCTGATACTATCATCACCTCACATATATCATGAATACCCTGATACTATCATCACCTCACATATATCATGAATACCCTGATACTATCATCACCTCACATGTATCATGAATACCCTGATACTATCATCACCTCACATGTATCATGAATACCCTGATACTATCATCACCTCACATATACTTTATCATGAATACCCTGATACTATCATCACCTCACATGTATACCCTGACACTATCATCGCCACACTTATATCATGTATACCCTGTAGAATAGCATGCATTATACTATCATATCAGGTCATCTCATATTTATATACAGTATATGTTCTATACGAGTCAACGTCTACAATGGTTTGCCTGTCTACCTGTGGCTACACCTGTCTACCTGTGGCCACACCTGTCTACCTGTGACCACACCTGTCTACCTGTGGCAACACCTGTCTACCTGTGGAGGACCGAAAGACGTGTCCAACGTCACCAGAGGGCTGCTGGCTCCCTTGTCCCTCCACAGCCACAGGAAGTGGACCCAGCGGACCTGAACCCCCCACACCCCCCACCCCCTCAGAGCAAGCCAGAGCAGCTGAAAACGTGTGTGTGTGTGTGTGTGTGTGTGTGTGTGTGGTGTGTGTGTGTGTGTGTGTGTGTGTGTGTGTGTGTGTGTGTGTAGGTGAAGCGTCGAGATGGCACCCGCATGCTCTGTCACCCGACCTTCAGGGAGTGGTTGGTGTGGCGTGCCGACGGGGAAAGCAACGACTTCCTGTGTGACCCCAGGTCAGCCTACTGCATGATGTCATCTTTAGGTCTCCATGACGATCTGCTTATCTGATCAACAAGGATACCAGCATGAATAATCTGTATGTGTGTGTGTGTGTGTGTGTGTGTGTGTGTGTGTGTGTGTGTGTGTGTGTGTGTGTGTGTGTGTGTGTGTGTGTGTGTAGGAGTGGCCATGCTCTGCTGGCCTTCATGTTTTCCAGACAGGAGGGGAAGTTGAACAGACAACAGACGGTGGAGTTGGGACATCACATCCTAAAAGCACACATCTTTAAGGTAACATATCACATCCTTAGAACACGCCTCTGTATGTATGTGTGTCTAGTCAGCGTCACACACACACACACACACACACACACACACACAACACACACACACACACACACACACACACACACACACACACACACACACACAGGTACTACTCAGTACATGCGGCCACATAGTTTTACTACATAACTTGATTCTATATTTTTTTATTTTGCTCTGTTGTTGACAGCCTCCTCCTGTTTATTTGACTATTTGCTTCCTATCTGCTCATATTTCTCATTCAGAAGCTTACAAAGGCTGGTGGTGATAGCTGCTGTCTCTCCCTCTTCTCACCCCTCCTCTCTCTCTCTCTCTCTCTCTCTCTCTCTCTCTCTCTCTCTCTCTCTCTCTCTCTCTCTCTCTCTTCTCATTCCTCCTCTCTCTCTCTCTCTCTCTCTCTCTCTCTCTCTCTCTCTCTCTCTCTCTCTCTCTCTCTCTTCTCACCCCCTCCTCTCTCTCTCTCTCTCTCTCCCTCTCTCTTCCCCCCCCCCCCCCCCCCAGGGCCTCAGCAAGCGGTCTGGTCTGTCCTCCAGTCTGCTGCAGGGTCTGTGGGTGAACTGCAGTACAGAAAACCTGTCAGCTGCCCTGGGATCCCTGAGGAACCTCTACACACCTAACACCAAGGCACACACACACACACACACACGCGCACACACACACGCACACGCACACACGCACACACACACGCACACACGCACACACGCACACACACACACACACACACACACACACACACACACTAAACACGTCTATATACACACCTTCTCTCGCTCAACAGGTGAGTCGTCTGCTGATTATGGGCGGGGCCAACGTCACCTGGAGTACAGAGGTCCATGGTCACGCCCCCATCCTGGGGGTCCACGCCCACCTGGGTCACCTGGAGATGGTGTCTCTGCTGCTGGAGGCGGGGGCTCCGGTGGACACACCCACCGACGCAGGCCTCACTCCTCTATGTCTGGCGGCAGCGGCTGGCCAAGCAGCCCTGGTCAGCCTGCTGGTCAGGAAGGGAGCCCAGGTGAGCACCTGCTGGGTTAGTAGAGGGCAGATAGAGCTGCCCAGGTGAGCACCTGCTGGGTTAGTAGAGGGCAGGTAGAGCTGCCCAGGTGAGCACCTGCTGGGTTAGTAGAGGGCAGGTAGAGCTGCCCAGGGTGAGCTACCCTAGTGTAAACCTGTCGTAAACCCGTTGTAAACCTATTGTAAACCTATTCTAAACCTAGTGTAAACACTGTTTTCCTGTGTTCAGCTGCAGCAAGCTGATAAGAGTGGTCAGTGTGCTCTGGTCCACGCGGCCCTGAAGGGCCACACTGAGGTCCTCAGAATCCTGCTACAGCAAGCCTGGGGGCCCCAGACACAGGCCAGCCCCCGGACAAACACCGGTCCCCAGATGAACACCAGCCCCCACACGAAGACCGGCCCACACACGAAGACCGGCCCCCACACAGAGACCAGCCCCCAGGTGAACACCGGCCCCCAGGTGAACACCGGCCCCCACACAGAGACCGGCCCCCACACAGAGACCGGCCCCCAGGTGAACACCAGCCCCCACACAGAGACCGGCCCAGAGGTGAACACCGGCCCCCACACAGAGACCGGCCCCCAGGTGAACACCGACCCCCACACAAACAACGGCCCCCAGACGGAGACCGATCCCCAGACGGACACCGGCCCCCAGACGGAGACCGCTCCTAAGACGGACACCGGCCCCCAGACGGAGACCGTTCCCCAGAAAGAGAGCAGCAGGGGGGTTGAGGGTGATGGGAGGACACAGGCGGTTCAGCGGGCCCTCAGCGCCGCCGCGGCCGCTGGACACACTCAGGTTAGAGAGTTAGGGTTATCTAGATCTATCTGATCCATCTAGATCTACGTTTTTGGTTTTGTTGTGGATGCGTTGTAAATGTTTGATTGCGGAGGCGGGGAATCCAGCCAGGAGAGAGTTGCAGTAGTCAAGGTGAGTGATGATGAGCGCTTGGACTGGATCTGTGCTGCTTCACGGGTGAGGAAGGGCCGGAGAACAGAAGGGGTCCTTGTACTGAGCTTTGGGGGACTCTGTTGTCAACGGTGCAGGGTCTGGACAGGGAGCCATTCCATGTGACCTGATAGGTGTGATCTGTCAGGTAGGAAGTGAACCAGGCTAACGCAAATCCATCAAAGCCAAGTGGAGAGGAGGATCTGATGGTTCACTGTGACGAACGTGGCAGACAAGTCAAGAAGGATGAGCACAGATGAGAGGGACTCAGTTACCGTGAGCAGGACCATCTCTGTGGAGTGCGTAGCCTTGAAGCCTGACTGATGAGGGTCTAGCAGGTTGTTCTGAGTGAGATAGGAGGATCCAGGTTTTTGGAGAGGAATGAAAGGATGGATACAGGTCTGTAGTTCTGGATGTGTCAAGGGTGGTTTCTTGAGGAGTGGCTTGATTCTGGCAGTCTTGAATGCAGTTGGAAACAGGCCTGAATTGAGGGAGGTGTTGATTAGGGTCGTGAGGAAGGGCAGGATTTCGCCTGAGATGTCTTGGAGAATGGAGGAGGGGATGCAACAAGCCTGTTGACTTCTTCAGCAGAGAAAGGGACGAAGCAGGTAAGACTGTCAGAGGTGGTTGTAGGGGGAGGGAGGATATCAGCAGGAGTGAAAGAGGAGGTAATGTTCTTCACCTTCATTGTAAAGTAGGTGACAAAGTCATCAGCTGTGAGGGAGGAGGGGAGGGAGGGAAGAGAACATGGAGAAAGGTTTTCTAGGGTTGGAGGCGGAAGGGTCAGAGGCAGATTTGGCTGCTGACAGTGGAGGTGAAATCTGAGAGGAGGTGGAGGTAGTGAGAGAGATCATCAGCAGAGTCTGATTTCCTCCATTTTCTCTCAGCTGCCCGCAGCTCTGCTCTACAAGCCCGCAGAGCCTCGGACAGCCATGGAGGGGGAGGAGAGAAACCTGCTGGTCTGGAGGTGGGTGGACAGAAAGAGTCCAAGGAGGAGGAGAGAGAGGAGTGGAGGAGGCTTCATTTGGGGGAATCGTTTGAGGGAGAATCGTTCGGGAGGTGGTAGCGAGGAGAGGACAGCTGTGGAGTGCATAGAGGGAGAGAGTTTTCAGGTTTCTGTGGGAGGTGACAATGTGAGGAGTAGTAGGGAGGTGGAAGATTTTAGGGGGAGGGAGAAACCACCAAAATGTTGGTAAGACACAGAAGGGGGGTAACAGAAGTGGCTTGAAGACAAGGTTGAGTTGGTTCCCAGCTTTGTGGGTGGAGGGAGAAGGGGTGAGTGTCAAAAAGTTTGTGAATTCAGGTGACTTCTGGATGGATGTTGAAGTCATGCAGGATGACAAGTGGGGTGCCATCTTCAGGAAAACAGCTGAGGAGGGCATCCATCTCGTTGAAGAAGTCACATAGAGGGCCTGATGGTCGTAGATCACAGCAATGTTGAGCTGCACAGCATGGAGTTCAAGTGCACATCTGGTCAAGTGTTCCAGGGGAAGGACCTGGTATGACCACTTTGGGGAGATGAGGAGTCCCATTCCCCCACCTCGCCCAGAGGGTCCGGGGTTTGGGAGAAAGAGTAGGTAGTGGAGAGGGCAGCTGGAGTGGCGGTGTTTTCCGGGATGATCCAGGTCTCTGTGAGAGCCATGAAGTGGAGAGACTGGAGGGCGGCGTGGGCCAGAATGGTCTCAGTTTTCTTGACTGTTGGCTGTTGGCTGATTGGCAATTCGAGAGTCCCCCTCTCACATCAAGGGCTGTGTAGGTTGAGATCGTTGGGTAGAGGAGATTGGAGGCCCTCGGCGACATCTGCTGTGGTCCAGACTGTAATGGAGTCTAGGCACATGGCGAGGATGGGTGGAAAGAAGAAGTCGTAGCTGTAGGACTCCATGGACGGATGGACGTGTTCTCCATCAGGTGGTGGTGTTCTCCATCAGGTGGTGAGCTGTGGTGTTCTCCATCAGGTGGTGAAGGTGTTGTTGGAGGAGGAGCCGCAGGTGCAGATGGAGATCCAAGACTCTCTCTGGGGGGAAACAGGTTAGCTCTCACACACACACACACACACACACACACACACACACACACACACACCAAGTGTGTGTGTGTTATATATTGTTATATATAAATACAGTATATTATAAAACCACCTTAAAAAATCTGCCCAAAAGTACTGTGTGTGTGTGTGTGTGTGTGTGTGTGTGTGTGTGTGTGTGTGTGTAGTCCTCAGTGCGGCGGTCTCCAGAGGTCGGTTAGAGACGTGCGTCTTCCTGCTGGAGAGAGGGGCGGAGCTAGAGACGGCCAATCAGAAAGGACTGACCCCCCTGCTGCTGGCAGTCAAACACGGACACACACAGGTGGGACACACACACACACACAGACACACACACACACACACAGCTGTGTGTGTTAACTAGTTTGTGTTAATCAGATGTGTTAAATAGTGTGTGTGTCTGTGTGTGTGTGTGTGTGTGTGTGTGTGTGTGTGCTGTCTTGACAAATGTGAGTCTCTTTGGTTAACAGTGTTAACCAGGTGTGTTAACCAGGTGTGTGTGTGTTAACCAGGTGTGTGTGTTAACCAGGTGTGTGTGTATGTGTTAACCAGGTGTGTTAACCAGGTGTGTGTGTTAACCAGGTGTGTTAACCAGGTGTGTATGTTAACCAGGTGTGTTAACCAGGTGTGTGTTAACCAGGTGTGTTAACCAGGTGTGTGTGTTAACCACGTGTGTTAACCAGGTGTGTGTGTTAACCAGGTGTACTAACCAGGTGTGTGTGTTAACCAGGTGTGCGAGGAGCTGGTTGGGCGGGGGGCTGATGTGAATGCCTGCGACCCCCAGGGCCGCTCCCCCCTCATGATGGCCGCGGCTGACGGACGGCTGAGTATCGCGGAGCTGCTGCTGGCTCAAGGTCAGAGGTTGCCCGTCGCCACGGGGATTTGAGGCCCCGACCGGTTGTGTATGTGATGGATGGAGAACAACTGCACTCTGCATGGAAACACACACACACACACTGCTGCTATACAACCCCTCTGTCTCCTGGCCTGCAGGGGGCCGCACCACTGGAGGGGTGGTTAGGGCGTGGCTAGCGTCCTGTCAATCAAGATGGCATGCATATCTATGGCATTGTGTACCACGTGAGCTTGTTTCTGGATGTGGTCCGTGTTCCTGGATGTGGTCCATGTTTCTGGATGTGGTCCGTGTTTCTGGATGTGGTCCATGTTTCTGGATGTGGTCAATGTTTCTGGATGTTGTCCGTGTTTCTGGATGTGGTCCATGTTTCTGGATGTGGTCTGTGTTTCTGGATGTGCTCCGTGTTTCTGGATGTAGTCTGTGTTTCTGGATGTGGTCAATGTTTCTGGATGTTGTCCGTGTTTCTGGATGTGGTCCGTGTTTCTGGATGTGGTCCTTGTTTCTGGATCTGGTCCGTGTTTCTGGATGTGTTCTGTGTCTCTGGATGTGGTCCGTGGTTTAGGATGTGGTCCGTGGTTTAGGATGTGTTCCGTGTTTCTGGATGTGGTCCGTGGTTTAGGATGTGGTCTGTGTTTCTGAAGAAATGCCAAACTGCCAATGGGAGACGTCACGCTGACCACGGCCACTTAAATCCAGTCTGTGTATAAAACCCACTGAGCACCCGCTGACTCAGTCCAGAGGCTAGGAGTTGAACGAGTATGTGTCCTGCTTGTGTTCCAGGGGCCTCGGTGTGCTCTGTGGACCAGGGGGGCCTGACAGGGCTGGGCTGGGCATGTCTTAGGGGCCAGAAGAGCATCGTCCAGCTGCTGGTGGACCGAGGAGTCGGTCTGGACAACACTGAGGAACACAGACGCACAACCCTGGAGCTCCCAGCCTCCGAGACAGTAAGGAGCTGGGGGGAGATGGATGGATGATAGAGGGTTAGGTGGAACCATTTGTTCTGGAAGAAGACTGCATGGTATTCTGCTGTTGGTGAGTGGAGAAACACAATCAGTGGTGTACTTCTTAGCTATTCTTATGGAGTTGGTCGAGCCATTTTCTTAAAGCTAAGCTGTAGCAGTGTTGGTAGAGCTCTTTCTCTTAAACTAACCTATTGCAGTGTTGGTTTTTTGCTGTTGTTATGGTGCTGTTGATACTTTCTGAAAAGCTAATCTTGTCGTAGTTATTCTCAAACTAACCTATTGCAGGGTTGGTATTGTTGTTGTTGCAGAGTTGAGAGGTATTTAGAATTGAACTTTAACTTGACCAAAGTACTAGTAATAGTAATAGTGATAGTCTGAGAGGTGTAAACGGCCTCCTATTGTTGTGCTGATTGGGATAATCAACTGGCATTCATCTATAGTCAATTGACTTGATTGCGTTGGGCCCGGGCGGGATGGCTCAGTCCATATTAAGCCAGGATGGTGGTCTTCACCTGCTCATAATGTGTGGCCTCTATGGCTGAAAGATCCCGACAAGCCTTTAGCACCTCCCCGCTTAAAAAAGGCTTCAGCTCATTCGCCCAGTCCGTTCTTGGCCATCGTTCTCTTGTTGCCGTCCGTTCAAACTGAGTGATGTAGGTGTCCTACATCACACTGAACGGACGGGTGATGTGACATACGTGTGATGTAGGTCTCCTACATCATGTTGGTCTCCTACATCACCCTGAACGGACGGGTGATGTACAACGCGGTGATGTAGGTCTCCATGTCATCATCGGCTGTCAGCATGTCTTTGCGTTGCCGTTCTTGCTTCACGGACAGTTTGCACAACTCTGTTACCGCCGACTGCAGAGTGGCTCTTAATGTCTCCTCCATGTTAGCCACCGTTCTGCCTGGCTTGGGTCCACCCACTGTCAGCGAGGATTCAGAATGCCCGCATTCTCCACCATATGTGGCAGCCCATCCTAGTGAGACAGGTGGACCAATTAGACAGAGCTAGAGCTAACTAGAGACAAACTAGAGCAGACAGAAACCAGAGGAGGGGATTAGAGGGTAGAGGGTAGGTGGTAGAGGGTAGGTGGTAGAGCCTCCTCTACCCAGGTGTGTTGTGTTCCAGGTGAGCTATCTGGTAGAGCTGGGGGCGGCGGTGGACCACGACACCAGACACGCCCCTGCCCTCACACCCCTGAAGAAAGGCTCCAAGATGGGTACGTACCAACTGACCATGGCATCACCTGACCCAGTCGAACACTGCATCATGTGACCCAGCCTAGTCTAACACTGCGTTATGTGACCCAGAACTTTTATCCAAAGCGACTTACAATAAGTGCATTTGTTGAAAGAGTCTGTATCTCATATAGTCTGTATGAAACACATGGTCTGTATATCAAATATATCAAATATACAGACTTTATATCATATCTGCTCTTCTACATCTGCTACATTCTCCTGTTTCCTGTTTCCTGTCTTGGCCTCCTACTCAAGGCTACAGAACGGCTCCACACGAGAGATCAGGTGGGTGAGAGAGAGAGAGAGAGAGAGAGAGAGAGAGAGAGAGAGAGAGAGAGAGAGAGAGAGAGAGAGAGAGAGAGAGAGAGAGAGAGAGATACTGACAGTGTGTGGCTTCTTTGTCCTCCAGGCCATATGATAGAGAGACAGCAGAAGCGTGTGGGGAGAGAGAGAGAAGCAGGCCATGCTACGTGGGCCTTAGCGTCCTCCCAGCCGGACGTCCTCCTCATCCTACTGCACAAACTCATGGAGGAAGGAAACCTGCTGTACAAGGTCACACATGGTCCACCACATACATGGTCCACATGTGGTCCACCACATACATGGTCCACACATGGTCCACCACATGGTCCACCACATGGTTGATAACATGGTTAATAACATGGTTGATAACATGGGTGATAACATGGTTAATAACATGGCTGATAACATGGTTAATAACATGGCTGATAACATGGTTTATAACATGGGTGATAACATGGTTGATAACATGGTTAATAACATGGGTGATAACATGGTTGATAACATGGTTAATAACATGGGTGATAACATGGGTGATAACATGGTTAATAACATGGGTGATAACATGGTTGATAACATGGTTAATAACATGGGTGATAACATGGGTGATAACATGGTTGATAACATGGTTGATAACATGGTTAATAACATGGGTGATAACATGGTTAATAACATGGTTGATAACATGGTTAATAACATGGGTGATAACATGGTTAATAACATGGTTGATAACATGGTTGATAACATGGGTGATAACATGGTTGATAACATGGTTGATAACATGGTTAATAACATGGGTGATAACATGGTTAATAACATGGTTGATAACATGGTTGATAACATGGTTGATAACATGGTTAATAACATGGTTGATAACATGGTTAATAACATGGGTGATAACATGGTTAATAACATGGGTGATAACATGGTTGATAACATGGTTGATAACATGGTTAATAACATCACCTCCTCAGAAGGGCCGTATGAAGGAGGCGGGCCAGAGGTACCAGTACGCCCTCCGGAGGTTCCCGGGGCCCCCAGCCAGGGAGGAGCTGAAGGCCCTCAGGGACCTGCGGGTCTCACTCTACCTCAACCTGTCTCGCTGCCGCCGCAAGACCAACGTGAGGATAACCCTGTTGTACCAGCAAAGTAGTGGAGCTGCTCACCTCATGTGACGCTCTAAAATAATCCCTCCACTAGAGCTTCATGTGACGCTCTAATATAATCCCTTCACTAGAGCTTCATGTGACGCTCTAATATTATCCCTTCACTAGAGCTTCACGTGACGCTCTAATATTATCCCTTCACTAGAGCTTCACGTGACGCTCTAATATTATCCCTTCACTAGAGCTTCACGTGACGCTCTAATATTATCCCTTCACTAGAGCTTCATGTGACGCTCTAATATAATCCCTTCACTAGAGCTTCATGTGATGCTCTAATATAATCCCTACTTTGGGTTCAAGGACTTCGGCATCGCGGAGGAATTCGCTACAAAGGCGTTGGACCTGAAGCCGTGGTCGTATGAGGCGTACTACGCCCGCGCCCGCGCCAAGAGGAGCAGCCGGTGAGACCACACCTCTGTGATGTCACATCCTGTAGAGTCTGAAGCCCTGTGATGTCACATCCTGTAGAGTCTGAAGCCCTGTGATGTCACATCCTGTAGAGTCTGAAGCCCTGTGATGTCACAGCAGCCATAGTTCTGAGGTTCTCTGAGGTTCTATGAGTAGTAGTAGTGGTATAGTAGTGGTAGTAGTAGTATAGTAGTGGTAGTATTATAGTAGTGGTAGTAGTAGTGTAGTAGTATAGTAGTGGTAGTATTATAGTAGTGGTAGTAGTAGTGTAGTAGTATAGTAGTGGTAGTATTATAGTAGTAGTAGTAGTAGGGTAGTAGTGGTAGTAGTATAGTAGTGGTAGTAGTCTAGTAGTAGTAGTAGTGTAGTAGTATAGTAGTAGTAGTATAGTAGTAGTAGTGTAGTACTAGCGGTGTAGTGAAAGGCAGGTGTTGGTAGCAGAAGATTCCCAGAATGCATTTCTCTGTTTATTCCAACATGGCCGCCTGCTCTCCGCAGGCACTTTGCTGCTGCCTTGGAGGACCTGAAGGAGGCCACCCGGCTGGCTCCCTCCAACAGGGAGATCCAGCGGCTGCTGACCCGCGTGGAGGAGGAGTCTCTGCTCCACCACAAGGCCTCCTCCTCCTCCTCCTGCCCCTCCCACAAGCCCCCCCCCACTGAGCCAGATAGCCCGACTGAGGAGGAGGAGGAGGAGGAGGAGGAGGAGGAGGAGGAGGAGGAGGAGCCATGTGAGGTGAGGAGCAGCGATCACTGGCTTCAGAACCCCTATGGCCCCAGGAGGTCCGGGGGCCCGGGGGAGCAGGACCGCAGCCACCCCCGGCCCGGCAGAGCCGCCCACCACCAGCAAGGAGCCTCCAGCCCTCTGCCCTCGGCCCGGGAGGTCCCCGCTCCCCACAGTCCACCGGACCCCTACCTCCTCCCCCTCTCCCCCCCGGCAGCCCTCCTCCTCCCCCTCTCCCCCCCGACGGCCCTCCTCCTCCCCTACCAGCCGCGCTCCTCCAGTTTCTCCCGGGTCTCCGAGCGCCTGTCCCAGCCTCCCGGCGCACTGGACGGGGACCTGGGGACTGCTGGCTCTCGGGGGTCCGGCTCCAGCCAGGCCTCTAGCGGGACCCTGTCAGACTGCAGCCGGCAGCAGGAGACCCCGCGCCTCCCCAGGAGCAGTGGAAGCTTTAAGACCAAGCAGGAGGTGAAGCCCCGCCCCTTTATGGGCATTATGGACAAGTCTGTCCGAGTCCAGAGCCACCAGACCTCTGGGAGAGGAGGAGGAGGAGGAGGAGGAGGAGTAGGAGGAGGAGGAGGAGGAGCAGAAGGCTTCAACATGTCGCTGGTGGAGTTCCAGATGTTGAACAGTGAGCTTCAGTGGGGGCCGTACCAAGAGCCGGGGGTCCCCGGGGGTCCCGGGAGGGAGTTTAGCGAGGCCAGGGCCAACAGGGACGCCCCCCCCCTGCACCGGGGGCCCATCAAACCCAAACGATCCTTCATCGAGTCCAACGTGTGACGGCATCCTAGTGCCCTCCGGTGGCCGCGTGGTTGTACTGCTGCTCGAAGTCCTCGGGCCCTGAGCACATAGTTTATAGAACCTTACCAACGCATAGTCATAGAATGGTTCATGCTAGAAATATGAGTCCTAGAGAGACATTAACTTGTGCATGATTGTTAAAGCGCAGTAGGAGCCAGATACGAACATTTGGGTTGTGGAGTGGACAACATTTATATTTGTATGCTGTACACGACTTTCTGATCATCTATTCCCATGTAAGAGATAATCGGTCCAGTTGGTATAATCTTTACGACGACTGGACCATCCTATTCTTGGTACGTTTGATACATTGCGCTGTAATTCATTGAATGATATTCTACAGAATATGCTTTATTTATTTTTGGAAGCAGAGAGGAAATGTATTTTGGTTTGTGAGGGTGATAAGGAAACGGAACTGAAGGACTTATCTCCAAAGTGGTATTCTATATGGTAGACAGTTACCACACAATCCTCGTGGTACATTAACATGTTGACATTTAGATGGAGTAGTAGAGGAGGAGTCACACTGATAACAATACCGACAGACTGTTAAAATGATAGATTTAACAGACTAAAGAAAGATCATTATAACCTGCTGCTGTTTATTCCATTTCTACTTGGCTACATATGAAATGTTATTTTGATAAGCATTGTATCTTTTGAACAGGTGGAAGACAGCCCAGGTCCCTGATGTCTTCCTTCTCCTTGCTGGGTCCTGACCCTGAATAGCCACCAGGTCACGTCAGTCGGTGGTTCAGTCTGATGTCAGGATAACATCGTGCTGCACATTTCTCCGTTTTACTGCTGAGTTTTGGGAATAAAGATATTGAAAGGTGAGATGAGAGAGGAAGCCGATATCTCTCCGTCTGCTGCTGAGTGTCTTCAGTTCCACAGGAGTGTGGAAGTGGTGAGCAGCTGACAGGAAGTGGTGAGCAGGTGGCGTCGATCCTCTTCAGTGTGTCCAGTAGACTAGAAGCTCCCCTGATACATTCCTTTACTGCCAGAGGTAATGAGTACAATGGAATGCTTACTCCCCATTCACTCCTGCAGTATTTTATAACATACATTCTAAAACAATTCTAAACAATTAGTGCAGATAGTACCTAATAAGTACAATAAAAAGTGACAAGTAAGAGTTGCAATACTATGGCGGGTGGTGCAAAAGTGTTGTGTGTCTGCTGCAGAACAGTAATGTTTTTGTAATAGCATAAACAAAATAGTAAATAGTAGCAACATGTGATAAGTATAGAGTATGTATAATATATACGTATATATAAGTATAATGATAAGTGACCAGTGCAGTGAGAGTGCCTGCATGCTATGGAGCAGAGTTCCTAGTGGATTGTAAATCCAATAATAGTCCAAAATGTCCAATCATATAATATATTGTAATATTTATAATAGGCTACTATAATATTTTATAAAATATCAGATATTATAACATTTATAATACTTTATAATCATCATATATAATAATATTTATAATACTATAATACTTTATAATCACCATATATAATACTATTTATAATACTTTTGAATATAAACCAGGTTGTCAATCCGCGTTTCTACTCAACGAACTCGACATGTTGGACTCTCTGTATGCGCAGGCGCAGTAGGTGCAGCCCTGCCGGCCACCGTAGCCTTCAAAGCTTTGGCGCCGTCGTGACGTCACCGCGAGCGCTCAGGTTAACAGTTAGATAAGTTATTACAACAATACTCACATAATATTCATCATATTAATAATATTATTATTATTATTATTATTATTAATAATAATAATATAATCATATATATCTACTGTCAGAACATGAAGCGTGTCCGCGGTTCCTCCAGACCGAGGAACCAGAAGACCCAGAAGAACCAGAAGACCCAGAAGACCCCGGGACGAGCAGAAGTAACGGTAACGGAGTACTGTTACTTTACGTTAGCTTACGTTACTTTTCAGCGTAAATCTACGTTACTTTTGAACTTGTCCCGTGTGTCGTGTTGCAGGAGTCCGTCCCCAAGAGGACAGGTGAGTCACTTTACACAAGACTTACACATAGTTTACATGAGGATGAGGACAGGTGAGTCACTTTACCCAAGACTTACACATAGTTTACATTAGGATTACGTTTTATATGTAAAATGTCACCTCCACACCTTCTGTAAGGAGGTGTGTGTCTCCTTCTGTGTGGAGGTGTGTGTCTCCTTCTGTAAGGAGGTGTGTGTCCTTCTGTGTGGAGGTGTGTGTCGCCTTCTGTGTGGAGGTGTGTCTCCTTCTGTAAGGAGGTGTGTGTCTCCTTCTGTGTGGAGGTGTGTGTCTCCTTCTGTAAGGAGGTGTGTCTCCTTCTGTGTGGAGGTGTGTCTCCTTCTGTATGGAGGTGTGTGTCTCCTTCTGTAAGGAGGTGTGTCTCCTTCTGTGTGGAGGTGTGTCTCCTTCTGTAAGGAGGTGTGTGTCTCCTTCTGTAAGGAGGTGTGTGTCTCCTTCTGTACGGAGGTGTGTCTCCTGTAATGAGGTGTGTGTCTCCTTCTGTGTGGAGGTGTGTGCCTCCTTCTGTAAGGAGGTGTGTGTTTCCTTCTGTAAGGAGGTGTGGGGTACAGGTGTGCAGGTGACTCCCTGTCTGCTATATTAACCCCCTTCCTCCTCCCATGACCGTCTTCCTCATCTTCCTCATCTTCCTCAGGTCAAGAGAAGTGGGGGCCCCTGACCAGGGCGTCCGTCCTGGTGCTGAAGGACATCGTCAATCTTTCTGTGCTGTAGGTGACTCTACACACCTGGTTAATAGTCCACTCTCTCTAGCAGTTAATAGTCCTCTCTCTAGCAGTTAATAGTCCACTCTCTCTAGCAGTTAATAGTCTACTCTCTCTAGCAGTTAATTGTCCTCTCTCTCAAGCAGTTAATAGTCCACTCTGTAGCAGTTAATAGTCCACTCTCTCTAACAGTTAGTAGTCCACTCTATCTAGCATTTAATAGTCCACTCTCTAGCAGTTAATAGTCCACTCTCTCTAGCAGTTAATAGTCCTCTCTCTAGCAGTTAATAGTCCACTCTCTCAAGCAGTTAATAGTCCACTCTCTCTAACAGTTAATAGTCCACTCTATCTAACAGTGAATAGTCCTCTCTAACAGTGAATAGTCCAATGTGTTTCCATGCAGGACGTGTGTTAACCTGACTGGAAGGCTGAATGAGGAGACCCAGATGCATGTGAACGCCCTGAAGAGCAGGTGACTGAAAGCGTTGCCTTGGTAACCTGCTAACAACACACAACAACATCACAATGACATGGAATTCTTGTGAATGGGTATGCTGGTCGGCTGATCTATCCATCCTACCAGTTGGTACAGTCCACTGGTACGCTGGTAGGCTGATCTATCCATCCTACCAGTTGGTACAGTCCACTGGTATGCTGGTAGGCTGATCTATCCATCCTACCAGGTGGTACAGTCCACTGGTAGGCTGATCTATCCATCCTACCAGGTGGTACAGTCAGCTGGTCTCTGGTCGTGTCTCCAAGTTGGTGGGTGGGTCTTAAGGATGGTTGGTGGGTGGGTCTCCAGGTTGGTGGGTGGGTCTTAAGGATGGTTGGTGGGTGTGTCTCCAGATTGGTGGGTGTGTGCACTGAGCTGAGGGTCCCTCCGGTGGCTCGGAGGGACTTTGAGGCGTCTCCAGGACGGCTGCAGCAGGAGAGCAGGAAGTCTCTGGATCAGAACAAAACCCTTCGCCTGCTGGAGGTCAGAGGTCAACACACTGCTGCATTCTAATGGGATGTTAGGGGCGGAGCTAGGAGTCCCAATGTGTGTGTGTGTGTGTGTGTGTGTGTGTGTGTGTGTGTGTGTGTTGTGTGTGTGTGTGTGTTGTGTGTGTGTGTGTGTGTGTGTGTGTGTGTGTGTTGTGTGTGTGTGTGTGTGTGTGTGTGTGTGTGTGTGTAGTCTGGCCTGGAGAACCAGCTGGCTGCTCTTGAGGAGGTGGAGGAGCAAAAGAGGTCTGTGGAGCAGAGCTGCAGCTCTCTGAGACGGCAGCTGGAAGAGGAGGAGGAGGAGGCTGCAGAGGTACTGACTGACTGAGTTACCTGGCCAGAGTTACCTGGCCAGAGTTACCTGAGTTACCTGCCTACCTCTCTCCACAGATGCTGCAGCTGGCTGAGCGATGCGTCCTCCACCTCCCACCTCCACCCACCTCCACCTCTACACTACAGGTACTGTAGTCCTACACCACCCACCTTCACCTCCACACAACTACACCTCTACACTAGTATAGTAGCTACTGTGTGTGTGTGTGTGTGTGTGTGTGTGTGTGTGTGTGTGTGTTGTGTGTGTGTGTGTGTGTGTGTGTGTGTGTGTGTGTGGTGTGTGTGTGTGTGGTGTGTGTGTGTGTGTGTGTGTGTGTGTAGGTGACCAGTGGAGAGGCAGAGGGAACGGCCAGACTCCTGGGGGAGGTCCTGTTGACCTCTGAACCCCTGCAGGACGCCTGCCACCTGCTGGTCCACGCTGGACAATACACAGACCGAATGCTCTCTACTGGACCTACCACAGACCTGACCTAGTAGACCTACCAGAGACCTGACTGAGTAGACCTACCAGAGACCTGACCTAATAGACTTACCAGAGACCTGACCTAATAGACCTACCAGAGACCTGACCTAGTAGACCTACCAGAGACCTGACCATGTGGACCTACCAGATAGATGACCTAGTAGACCTACCAGATAGATGACCTAGTGGACCTACCAGATAGATGACCTAGTGGACCTACCAGATAGATGACCGAGTGGACGTACCAGATAGATGACCTAGTGGACCTACCAGATAGATGACCTAGTGGACCTACCAGATAGATGACCGAGTGGACCTACCAGATAGATGACCGAGTGGACCTACCAGATAGATGACCTTGTGGTCCTTCTAGATAAGCGACCTAGTGGACCTACCAGATAGATGACCTCGTGGACCTACCAGATAGATGACCTTGTGGTCCTTCTAGATAAGCGACCTAGTGGACCTACCAGATAGATGACCTAGTGGACCTACCAGATAAATGACCTAGTGGTCCTTCTAGATAAGCGACCTAGTGGACCTACCAGATAGATGACCTTGTGGTCCTTCTAGATAAGCGACCTAGTGGACCTACCAGATAGATGACCTAGTGGACCTACCAGATAAATGACCTAGTGGTCCTTCTAGATAAGCGACCTAGTGGACCTACCAGATAGATGACCTTGTGGTCCTTCTAGATAAGCGACCTAGTGGACCTACCAGATAGATGACCTTGTTGTCCTTCTAGATAAGCAACCTAGTAGCAGAGATCAGATCAATCTGTCGTCTCCCTCTGCTGACTGGACGACGTCATTACATTTGAGATCCTCAGCTTACATTGTGTGTTTTGTATGTTTGTAATGCAAGTTCATTAAAAGAACAAATAGCTACACTTGTCCACTTGTCCACTAGTGAACCACATTAAATACAAGTTCGTTTTATATACATCATCCTGTGATGCACCTGGACGCACCTGGACACACGGTCAGTGATGTTTCCTGTGTTCTTTGGGTGTTTCGGGTCTTCCAACTATCAGACACCCTCCTCCAGGTGACCCAGCCATTGTTGATCAAGCCCCAGCTTGTGTCCAAGTAGCTTTACCCCACCCACGGCTCCCCTCCTGATCCACAGCCATCTTGAGGCAACTGAGGGACTGGCCTCATTGCTCTGGCATTCCTCCACCAGCTTGGTGGTGGTGGTGGTGGAGGTGCAGGTGGTGGAGTTGCGGGTTGTGGTGAAGATCCCATGTCTGACACATGTAGTGATCTTTGAAGTAAGACTCAGGGTTTTGCTCTCGGTCTGTTTATTGACGCAGGAGACGAAAGCTTAACATGAAATCAAACATAACAGCAACATGTCAGCTATGGTTCAGTGCTTACTGTCCCCCAAAACACTCACATAAACACAAACGATGACTAACACTGAACAATCCTGCATAACACTTACATAACAAGAAAAGAACACTATATTCTGTTTACTATATAATAAAAAGAAATAGAAAAAATAAAAGGTGTCTGATGGAAAATCTAAATCCTATTTATCAAACATGAGAGCCTGTAGTTTAACAGTTTCTTAAGGTGGGGACAGAACAACTATCTAGAAATGAAGCTAAAACTAACCCCTCACCTTAAACTAACTTAACGTAACCCTAACTAACCTAGTCGGGTAGATTTAGGGTAAGACATAGCAGGTGGCTCTGAAGCAGGAAATGGTTACCACAGCTAACAAGAAACGAATGTGAACCTGGTTTTATTCCTGGTTATTTATAGTGTGTGTTTCCGTCCGTTGGTGGTGGGGAGTGTCCACTGAGCAGGGGCTCCCCCAGAAGAGCTCTGAATGCCCCCAAACCATCGTCATCTGCCTGCTGTAGTCCTGCTGAGAGATTCCAAAGGTTAGATTTGAGTTACAGTAAAGTTAAAGGAAACGTGTTGCACATAATATTACTAACACTATTACTACTAGAATGGGGACATTCACTCGGCCTACATCTCGTGCGTTGATGTCATCCTGAAGATCAATGTTAGGACTTTCCCTACCAAAAGCCCTGGGTTAATGGTGGTCTCCATGCTAAACTAAAAGCCCTGGGTTAATGGTGGTCTCCATGTTAAACTAAAAGCCCTGGGTTAATGGTGGTCTCCATGCTAAACTAAAAGCCCTGTGTTAATGGTGGTCTCCATGGTAAACTAAAAGCCCGGTCCTCTGCCTGTAGCTCTGGGGACCCAGGGGTCTTGAGGAGGTCCATATATGATCTTGGGAGGTCCATCAGAGACGCCAGAAGAGCCTACAGGGACAAGTTGGAGTCTTAACAACCACAGCTCTGATCCCAGACGCATGTGGTGTGGATTGAGGGGGGAGGGGGGGTTCGACCAGCGTAGAAGGTCTGAACTTCCTCAGCTGCCTGAGTGTCAATGTGTGTAGTCCAAGTCAGATCCTCTGTGATGGTACCTGAAGCTGCTCACCCTCTCCACAGCAGTCCCATTAATCCCCAGTGGTGTGGAAGTCCTCTGATGTTGTGTCCTCCTAAAGTCCACAATCTGCTGCTTAGTTTTGGAGACATTCAGCATGAGGCTGTCATCTTGGCACCAGAGTGACAGGTTAGCAAATGCTGGTACTACCTCCTAGCTGCTGGTACTAACTCCTAGCTGCTGATACTAACTCCTAACTGCTAGTACTAACTCCTAGCTGCTAGTACTACCTCCTAGCTGCTGATACTAACTCCTAGCTGCTGATACTAACTCCTAGCTGCTGATACTAACTCCTAGCTGCTGATACTAACTCCTAGCAGCTGATACTAACTTCTAGCAGCTGATACTAACTCCTAGCTGCTGGTACTAACTCCTAACTGCTGCATTTACATGCTGATACTAACTCCTAGCTGCTGGTACTAACTCCTAGCTGCTGGTACTAACTCCTAACTGCTGTATTTACATGCTGATACTAACTCCTAGCTGATGTGTTTACATAACCTGCTGATAGTGATGCTATAATATAATGGTCTGATGATGACTTGGTTGCTAGGCTACCGGCTGTACTTCTCATATCTTATCTTCTAGGTCATCAACAACAACAACGACAAACGCAGTGACATCATTTAGCGGAAGCAGCTCCACCCCCCGCAGGAGAAGCGACCAGACGATCACAAGAGGAGCTTGAGTCACCACATCTGGTTCAGAGTTCAGTCATCCTCCTTTAAGGGTACTGTGGGAGTATGGGGTACCAAGGCCGTTGGTACGAGCCATTCAGTCCTTGTACAAACAAAGTGAGAGCTGTGTCTGTATTCTCGACGGTTGAGTGTTCCCTCCGGGTTGGGAGTGAGTTGCTGCCTCAAGCGAAGGAGTTAAAGTATCTCAGGGTCTTGTTCACGAGTGAGGGCAAAATGGAGCGGGAGACTGCAGTAATGCGGGCGCTGTACCGGTCTGTTGTGGTGAAGAGGGATTTCTCGATTTACAGGTCCATCTACGTTCCAACCCTCACCTATGGTCACAAGCTTTGGGTACTGACCGAAAGAATGAGATTACGGATACAAGCGGCCAAAATGAGTTTCCTCCGCAGGGTGGCTGGGCTCAGCCTTAGAGATAGGGTGAGGAGCTCAGCCTTGGAGATAGGATGAGGAGCTCAGTCTTAGAGATAGGGTGAGGAGCTCAGCCTTAGAGATAGGGTGAGGAGCTCAGCCTTAGAGATGGGGTGAGGAGCTCAGTCTTAGAGATAGGATGAGGAGCTCAGCCTTAGAGATAGGATGAGGAGCTCAGTCTTAGAGATAAGGATGAGGAGCTCAGCCTTAGAGATAGGGTGAGGAGCTCAGTCTTAGAGATAGGGTGAGGAGCTCAGCCTTAGAGATGGGGTGAGGAGCTCAGACATCCGGAGGGAGCTTGGAGTAGAGCCGCTGCTCTACTGATAGATTAGATAATACAGTTGATGAATTAGAATATTGATAGATGGTAGATTAGATTATAGATAGATGACAGATAGATATTATATTATAGAGTAGTTTATAGACAGAATCAATAATAGATTATAGATAGATGATACATTAGATTGTAGACATGATAGATTTGATTATAGGATCGATTAAATGATAGACAGGTGATATATTAACACAGATGATTGGATTATAGTTCAATGATAGATTAGAGTATCGACAGATTAGTGTGTTGTGTGTCTGGTTGATGGCCAGGCTGATTATTCTGGGCTGGGTGGGGCTGCACACCTGTGGTGTGTTGGCTAATCGAGACCCCCAGGTTAACACACACACGCACACACACACACACACACACACACACACACACGAGAGAGAGGGAGTGCTAGCATGCTGGCTATGTAGCATCTGCTCTGTCATCTGCTCTACACGACTATTGAGCATCGTGTCCTGCTAGCAGCGTGCTTCCTGCTACCATCAGGTTGTTGGCTGCTTCTTCACACTCCTCTGCTGTCTTCACTCTAAACGTCTTGTGGTTTTCTTACTCATCTCGTTCCCGTGTGGGGATTTCGACAATGACTCACAAATATTCTGATCATATAAATAAAGTTCTGGATCGGAAACCACTGCACTTTAACACTGATGGGGAGAGGAGAGAGACATAGAGAGAGACATAGAGAGAGTTGGAGAGAGAGAGTGAGAGAGGGGTAGAGAGAGAGAGAGGTAGAGACAGAGAGAGAGAGAGAGAGAGAGAGAGAGAGGGAGAGGGCGAGAGAGAGGTAGAGGTAGAGAGAGAGGGCTAGAGAAAGAGAGAGAGCTAGAGAGAGGTAGAGGTAGAGGTAGAGAGAGAGAGAGAGGCTAGAGAGAGAGGGCGATCTATATATACAGAGTATAGGTGGGGGGGGCGAATGTGGGCCCTCAGGAAACAGGTCAGTAGACACTCTGCTGTAGAGGAGCCAGCTGCATGTTAATGTATCAGGTTAATGTATCAGGTTCATGTATCAGGTTAATGTCACTATATCAGGTTAATGTATCAGGTTAATGTCACTATATCAGGTTAATGTATCTGGTTAATGTATCAGGTTAATGTCACTATATCAGGTTAATGTATCAGGTTAATGTCACTATATCAGGTTAATGTATCAGGTTAATGTATCAGGTTAATGTCACTATATCAGGTTAATGTATCAGGTTAATGTCACTATATCAGGTTAATGTATCAGGTTAATGTCACTATATCAGGTTCATGTATCCGGTTAATGTCACTATATCAGGTTCATGTATCAGGTTCATGTATCAGGTTAATGTCACTATATCAGGTTAATGTATCCGGTTAATGTCACTATATCAGGTTAATGTATCCGGTTAATGTATCAGGTTAATGTATCCGGTTAATGTCACTATATCAGGTTAATGTATCAGGTTAATGTATCCGGTTAATGTCACTATATCAGGTTAATGTATCAGGTTAATGTATCAGGTTAATGTATCCGGTTAATGTCACTATATCAGGTTAATGTATCAGGTTAATGTATCCGGTTAATGTCACTATATCAGGTTAATGTATCCGGTTAATGTCACTATATCAGGTTAATGTATCCGGCTAATGTATCAGGTTAATGTATCCGGTTAATGTCACTATATCAGGTTAATGTATCCGGTTAATGTCACTATATCAGGTTAATGTATCAGGTCAATGTATCAGGTTAATGTATCAGGTTAATGTCACTATATCAGGTTAATGTATCAGGTCAATGTATCAGGTCAATGTATCAGGTCAATGTATCAGGTTAATGTATCCAGTTAATGTATCAGGTTAATGTATCCGGTTAATGTCACTATATCAGGTTAATGTATCAGGTTAATGTCACTATATCAGGTTAATGTATCAGGTCAATGTATCAGGTTCATGTATCAGGTTCATGTATCAGGTTAATGTCACTATATCAGGTTCATGTATCAGGTTAATGAATCAGGTTAATGAATCCGGTTCATGTATCAGGTTCATGTATCAGGTTAATGTCACTATATCAGGTCAATGTACATATTCATCAATATATGTAAACAGATATCGATAACTATTTAAATGTATTAATTTACTGCACCTCACGTGTGTTTTTGTCGCCCCCAACAGGCCGATCTGCCTACTGCACCCTCGACCCTGA
Source organism: Coryphaenoides rupestris (assembly GCA_002895965.2). Taxonomy (NCBI): domain Eukaryota; kingdom Metazoa; phylum Chordata; class Actinopteri; order Gadiformes; family Macrouridae; genus Coryphaenoides; species Coryphaenoides rupestris. The sequence continues at coordinate 96,830 of PIJE02000300.1, forward strand.
GATAGCCCCTGGTAGCATGTAGCCCCTGGTAGCATGTAGCCCGTGGTAACAGCTAGCCCGTGGTAGCATGTAGCCCAATGGTAGCTAGTAGCCCCGAAGCTGCTAGCCGGCTGCTAGCCTGTGCTAACTGGCTCTCAGGTTGGGGTTAATGCTAACCGTGCTAACTGGCTCTCAGGTTGGGGTTAATGCTAACCATGCTAACTGGCTCTCAGGTTGGGGTTAATGCTAACCGTGCTAACTGGCTCTCAGGTTGGGGTTAATGCTGCTAACCGTGCTAACTGGCTCTCAGGTTGGGGTTAATGCTAACCGTGATAGGGGTGCTTCTGTTCACACGCCTAGCATGCTAGCATTAGCCTCGCTCTGAGAAACTCCAACAGTTCTCAGCACTACAGTAGAACAAATATTGTTTTATTGTTTTATTGTACCGTATCGCTATGTAACCCGGCACAAGAATTTCGTTCGGGATAAATAAAGTTCTATTCTATATCATTTAAACCTGTGTAGTCTATACTTTGTTGTATTTGTAGGCTTCGTTGTGATATAGATTTCATTTTTAAGCTTTTGTCCATCGCCCGAACCGCCTCAACTGACTCCTTTCGACACGAAGGAGCATCGGCTCTACTCCGAGCTCCCTCCGGATGTCTGAGCTGTGTTCTAGGTGTGCTAGGAGTGTGTTCTAGGTGTGCTAGGAGTGTGTTCTAGGTGTGCTAAAGGAGTGTGTTCTAGGTTTGCTGAAAGAGTGTGTTCTAGGTGTGCTAGGAGTGTGTTCTAGGTTTGCTAAGGAGATGCTGGATGTGTTCTAGGTGTGCTAGGAGTGTGTTCTTAGTGTAGTGTGCTAAGAGTGTGTGAGTGTGCTAAAATGTTTCTAGGTGTGCTGAAGGAAGTGTGTTCTAGGTGTGCTAGCGTGTGTTCTAGGTGTGCTAGGAGTGGTTTGTTGCTGAAGGATGTGTTCTGTTTCTAGAGTGTGTTCTAGGTGTGCTAAAGGAGTGTGTTCTAGGTGTGCTAAAGGAGTGTGTTGTAGGTGTGCTAAAGGAGTGTGTTCTAGGTGTGCTAAAGGAGTGTGTTCTAGGTGTGCTAGGCGTGTGTTCTAGGTGTGCTAGGAGTGTGTTCTAGGTGTGCTGAAGGAGTGTGTTCTAGGTGTGCTAAAGGAGTGTGTTCTAGGTGTGCTAAAGGAGTGTGTTCTAGGTGTGCTAAAGGAGTGTGTTCTAGGTCTGCTAGTTGTGTGCTAGGAGTGTGTTTTAGGTGTGCTAGGAGTGTGTTCTAGGTGTGCTGTCGTGTGGACGTCGGGGAAAGGGCCTGTGGAGTGGCAGACCAGGGTGGTGGTCCCCATTTCAAAAAGGGGACCGGAGGGTGTGCTCCACTAGCTCCTCGTCCTCCCCAGCATGTTCCCGACCATCCTCCTGAGCATGTTCTCTAGCATGTTCCCTACCGTCCTTCCTAGCATGTTCTCTAGCATGTTCCTGAGCGTGTTCCCTAGCATCCTCCCTCATCCTAGATGCTTAGAAATGGATTTAAAGGCGGTTCTTTTTAACACTTTTTTTTTTTATAGAATGTTTTTGGGTTTTTTTTTCCTTCAAATTACGACGGAGGCCCACCCTGCCTGCGATGGAGGATGCTCCTCTCATTACAGTATATTTCTACATATTTATATGGTTTAAGTCAAGTCAAGTACATTTTATATGTATAGCCCTTAATCACAGTACAGTCTCAAAGAGCTTAGGATTTTACGGTACTACAATTCAATATGGCGGATCGATATGCACAACCTATAGATCAAATAACAAGATACATTTCAAAGAAAAGAAAGGGATTAAAACATGATTTATTTCACGAGTATTGAAAATCACATTTATTAACACGCCATGTACCTTAACATCAAACCCATCATCATACACTCAAAATCGAAGAGCTTTATTGGCAAGAAGCAAAATCAACTCGTTTTCAAACTCGGGAGAATAACGTGACAGAAACAGTTGTGATTGTATGAAGCTCATGTTTCTACAGCAACAACAAACAGAGCACTGCTTGAGGTTCTGCTTGAGGTTCTACTTGAGGTTCTTCTTGAGGTTCTTGAGGGAGAACACCACCTTCCCCTCGTACGGGTCATGGATGTTCTCGTAGCTGATGTGATCTGCGACGACACGGCATTGCAGCTTGGCCCACTGCTGGTTCACCAGGTCCACGCGCACGGCCACCAGGGGGTTCAGGTACTGGGGCTGCACAACCAACCACTAGTTAGTTACTTGGTTGGTTGGTTGGTTAGTTAGATCGTTACTTAGGTTGGTTAGTTCTTTGACTGGATGCTTAGTTTGCTATTTAAGTCGTTTGGTTGGTTAGTTTGTTCACTTGCTGCGTAGTGGGTTGGTAGGCAGCTGACTGATTAGTTACTTGGTTAGCTCGCTATTTAATAGTTGGTTGGTTAGTCAGTTGATTGGTTAGTGGGTTGACTAGTTAGCTGGTTAGCTATAGATCCTCAGCCCTTACCTGTGCCAGTCTACCGTAGTAGGGGAAGTAAGATTTATCCAAGATTCCGTTGTCTGGATAATACTTGATCTCCTTAACGTTATCCTCTCCATCCTACACACACATATTACACGTATGATGTGTATGATGTATGATGTTTGAGTGTATGTGTGTGTGTGTGTGTGTGTGTGTGTGGTGTGTGTTCTCACCAGAACGGTACAGTTCACATGTATTGGTTGGCTGCTGTTGGACGGGAGGAATTTAATAATCTGAAAACCCAAAGGAATAAATCAACAGGCAGGGGTTAGCAATATCTGCTATGCTAACTATCCTAGGACTGAAGCCTAACTACCCTGTTCATTTTAAGGAGACATATTAAACCACCAGGTTTGAACGTGATTAGACATTTCAATCGGTTATTGAAACCGCTGGGAATGGCCCCACGTGACATCAAAAGTGGGAGTGTCCACCTAGAAGTATGGTGGATAGATCAGCCTACCAGCCTACCCAGTGGACTGTAGCAACTGGTAAGCTGATCTAACCACCGTAATCAACACCTCCCTCAATTCAGGCCTGTTTCCAACAAACTTCAAGACTGCCAGAATCAAGCCACACCTCAAGAAACCACCCTGGACACCACCAACATCCAGAACTACAGACCTGTATCCCTCCTTTCATTCCTCTCCAAAACCCTAGAAGGTGCTGTCTCTACCCAACTGTCCTCCTATCTCTCTCAAAGCCACCTGCTAGACCCTCATCAGTCAGGCTTCAAGGCTACACACTGCACAGAGACGGTCCTGCTTGCGGTAACTGAGTCCTAGACAAGACTGAGCCCTCAGATGGACCTACTTGTCACCATTGAGGACATAAGTCTCCCCTTAACCGATTGCAAAGAACCTTGACCAACATCACCTCTGTAGCCCGATCTTGTAGTATTTCTCGACAACATCCACAGGATCCGGCCCTTCCTCACACGTGAAGCAGCTCAGATCCTGGTCCAAGCGCACATCATCACTCACCTTGACAACGGCAACTCTCTTCTTGCTGGACTCCCTGCCGCCGTAATCAAACCCTTACAATGCATCCAGAACACAGCAGCGCGCCTCGTGTTCAATTTACCAAAATTCTCCCATGTAACCCCCCTCTTCCACGACCTCCACTGGCTCTCAGTAATCGCTTGCATTAGACTCAAGACACTGGTACTGGCCTACAAGGCTGCCAGTGGAACTGCTCCTACCTACCTCCAAACATTAGTCAGACCCTACCTACCTCCAAACATTAGTCAGACCCCACACCCCAGCTTGAGCGCTCCGCTCAACAACTTCAGCTGATGAGCTCCTGGCTGTATAGCAGAGTCGCTCACCAGATTCCGCAACAGACTCAAGACCCACCTGTTCAGAGTTCACCTGGACTCTACATCCCTGTTCATCCTAATGATGACGCAGGGCATGCTAACTAGCCTAGCGTAGCATTGATACGTACCCTGTTCATCTTAATGATGAGACAGGGCATGGTGCAGTTGTAGCCGAAGTTGGGGTCTTGCAGGCCGGAGCAGGGGCCCAGCAGGCTGAGGGGGAAGCAGCACGACTTCTTGGTGTGAGAATGGGCTGTGAAGTTCTGCAGGAAGTACTTCCCCTTGGTGCAGTTCTGGTCGCAGCCTCTCTGTAGAGTGTCGTTGTACGCTGAGAGAGCGAGAGAGGGGTTAGGGGTTAGTAGTGGGTTTAGTGAGGTGATGGTGGTACTAACTTTGTTCAGGGTTAGTAGTGACTTTAGTGAAGTGATGGTACTGCTAACGTTAGGGGTTAGTGATGGTGGTACTAACGTTAGGGGTTAGTGATGGTGGTACTAACATTAGGGGTTAGTGATGCTGGTACTAACATTAGGGGTTAGTGATGCTGGTACTAACATTAGGGGTTAGTGATGGTGGTACTAACTTTAGGGGTAGTGATGGTGGTACTAATGTTAGGGGTTAGTGATGGTGGTACTGACGTTAGGGGTTAGTGATGCTGGTACTAACATTAGGGGTTAGTGATGGTGGTACTAACTTTAGGGTTTAGTGACGGTGGTACTAATGTTAGGGTTTAGTGATGGTGGTACTAATGTTAGGGGTTAGTGATGGTGGTACTAACGTTAGGGGTTAGTGATGGTGGTACTAACGTTCCAGGAACTTGTGCAGACAGGTGGACATCTTGCTCCAGCTGGCTCGGTCTGAGGAGTTGTAGGTGAGCTCCAACTTCTCCTCTGAATACGTATCTGGCCACACCATCACACCTGCACACACACACACAGTATATACAGTATATACTGTATATATATACTGTATATATAGATATAGATATATATCTGTATGTATATATTTATTGAATGTACATGGTACCGGGGGACGGCAGGCGGTCCTGGTAGTCCGGGCTGTATGGGTCCAGGGTGTACAGCAGCACCCAGATAGCCAGGCAGAAGAGTGAGGTCATCACGATGTAGAACGCCACGTAGTACAGGCTGATGTACACTGCAGTAACCATAGCAACACAGCGGTTAGAGACTACACTGCAGTAACCATAGCAACACAGCGGTTAGAGACTACACTGCAGTAACCATAGCAACACAGCGGTTAGAGACTACACTGCAGTAACCATAGCAACACAGTAGTTAGAGACTACACTGCAGTAACCATAGCAACATGCTAGCTCAGGCTAGTTGTGTAATTTCAGTCCTCATTGTCTCACTGTCTGGTTGAAGCTAACGGCTGCTGCTAGCTCAGACTAACTGGGTTCTCTCAGGGAGGGCAAGGTGTCCTCTGTGGTTGCCAGGGTTAGGGTTGCCATGTTATATCCTTATCTCACCACAGCTTATCTGTTGACCACTGAATACACACACTGACCTCCACAAGGGCGTGTGTGTGTGTGTGTGTGTGTGTGTGTGTGTGTATCTGCGTGTGTGTGTGAAGCTATGCGTTGCATTTTCTTCTCCACTGAATACCTTCAACTATACATGTTAGTGGAGTCTTCTGTACAATATTAACATTAAACAAACATATAATAATATCATCATGATATCTTCAGCTGTAATGTCTCTCAGTGTTTCATAGGATGCACACATGTGGCGCTCAGAGGACAGGCTGCAGAACCTGATAGACAGGTGATAGGTTACAGGTGACAGGTGATAGATGACAGGTGATAGATGATAGATGATAGGTGACAGGTGACAGGTGATAGATGATAGATGACAGGTGACAGGTGATAGATGACAGGTGACAGGTGATAGATGACAGGTGATAGGTGATAGATGACAGGTGATAGATGACAGGTGACAGGTGATAGATGACAGGTGTGCTTCTTCTCCTACCCCATTTCTCAGGTGTTCTGCCCATCAGCGTTCCGTTATCCGAGTTCCACACAAAGTGTCCGAAGTCTTCACATCGCTGGCCACATGTTCTCTTCTCCTTCAGGGCGGCCATGTCTCGCTCTCTTCTCTTGTCCTGGGCTCTGGTGGTTGGTGTCGCTACTAGCTGACCACGTTACTAGCAGACTTCTGACTCCTTGTCCTCACGGTGCTGTGGTGGTGAGCACACAGTATTTATACGATAAGGAGCCCTGAGACCGGAAGTCATCAGACAAATGTCCTTCAGCCAACCCCTGACATGAAGGTTTTAAGAACATGGTTTATGTTCTGTACTCATTGACATGAATATGGTCATTACAACGACCTACTTCCATTTAAAATGTCCCATTTACTACTTGTTCTTCAGTGGTCCCACACATTGCTTCTCGGTACCCACTTAAAAATGACAGAAAGTGACTTAATTGTCGAAAATGACTTAATTGTACCTAAAACACATTCCTGACCCTTTAAGACACATTTAATTGTGAGTTAACAGGCTCCCTTTTCTTTTAAAAAAGTAAAACAATATCGGCCTGCACATGTTTTATATAACAAAAGATAAGATAAGATTGAAGTTTATTGATCCCGAAGGAAATTCTTGTGCCAGGTTGCATAGCAATAGAATAAAACAATAGAGAAATAAACAGTAGAATAATAAAAATAATATAACAGATTTACAAATGTACAGGAAGTAAGTCCTAAGAGAAGTATAACAATATTGGTAAGATACGATATTCAGTCAGCAAAAACAATTTGGCAATAATTGAAGTGTAATAAAAGGGTGATAATAATAATGGTAAGAGGGAGTATTGCACATGATATAAAGAATATTAACAATATTGCACATAATGATGAAAGGTAATGTAGCATGGTGATATTGTGAGGATAATATTGAGAAGAAGTATTGCCTGTCCTCCTCTCCTTTTCCTCTCCTCCTCTCCTGGACCTCCCCTCCTCCTACTCTCCTTCTCTTATCCTCCTCTCCTCCTCTCCTCCTCCTCCTGGGCCTCCTATCCTCCTACTATCCTCCTCCTCCTCTCCTGGACCTCCTCTCCTCCTACTCTCCTTCTCTTATCCTACTATCCTCCTCTCCTCCTCCTGGACCTCCTCTCCTCCTACTATCCTCCTCCTCCTCTCCTGGACCTCCTCTCCTCCTTCTGGACCTGCTGTCCTCCTACTCTCTTCCTCCTCCTCTCCTGGACCTCCTCTTGGACCTCCTCTCCTCCTCCTCTCCTGGACCTCCTCTCCTCTTCTCCTCCTCTTCTCCTGGACCTGCTCTTCTCCTCTCCTCCTCCTCCTGGACCTCCTCTCCTCCTCCTCCTCTTCTCCTGGACCTCCTCCTCCTCCTGGACCTCCTCTCCTCCTGGACCTCCTCTCCCCCTCCTCCTCTCCCCCTCCTCCTCTCCTGGACCTCCTCAGGAGTAGTATGTGGGGAGCTTGGATACCTCCTCCTCAGTGTAGGAGTGGATCATCTCTAGAAGACTCTTCCACACATTACTTTATTAATACCATTCATCCGTGGTTATATTTGGCACATGCAAGGCCTGTTTCAGTTTCCAGGTGTGTTCCAGGTGTGTTTCAGATGTGTTCCAGACGTGTTTCAGGCGTGTTCCAGGTGTGTTTCAGACGTGTTTCAGACGTGTTTCAGACGTGTTTCAGGCGTGTTCCAGGTATGTTTTATCCATGTTCATACACACAAACCAGCGCTGCCCATGGTACATGTGAATGAAGAACCTGTGCGTTTATCTCCGGCCGCTAATGACTGTGTGGTGACGTGTTGACGTGTTGCTGATATGCTTGGCACGCATGTAACCTGTCTGACCTTGGCCTGGTAGTGGAGCTGCTACGTGGCTGGAGATAAACCAAGGACACCAACCACCTTCTACCCTTCTGTGTTCTTATAGGTGTTCTTATAGGTGTTCTTATAGGTGTTCTTATAAGTATTCTTATAGGTGTTCTTATAAGTGTTCTAAGTGTTGTTCTAAGTGTTCTCCTCAGTGTTCTAAGTGTTGTTCTAAGTGTTCTCCTCAGTGTTCTAAGTGTTCTCCTCAGTGTTCTTCTCTGTTCTAAGTGTTCGCATCGGCTCGGTGATAATAAAC
>PIJE02000300.1:110745-211151 GCA_002895965.2 Coryphaenoides rupestris
AGTCTTTATCTGTAAGTCTATCTGTAAGTCTTTTATCTGTAATTCTTTTATCTGTAAGTCTTTTATCTGTAAGTCCTTTATCTGTAAGCCTTTTATCCCTAATACTTTTTATCTCTGTCTTTTATCTGTAAGCCTTTTATCTGTAAGCCTCTTTATCTCTAATACTTTTATCTCTGTCTTTTATCTGTAAGCCTTTTTATCTGTAAGCCTTTTATCTCTAATACTTGTATCTCTAAGACTTTTATCTGTAAGTCTTTTATCTGTAAGTCTTTATCTGTAAGCTTTTTATCTGTAAGTCTTTTATCTGTAAGCCTTTTATCTCTAATACTTGTATCTCTAAGACTTTTATCTGTAAGTCTTTTATCTGTAAGTCTTTTATCTGTAAGTATTTTATCTGTAAGTATTTTATCTGTAAGCCTTTTATCTGTAAGTCTTTATCTGTAAGCCTTTATCTGTAAGTCTTTATCTGTAAAGTCTTTTATCTGTAAGTATTTTATCTGTAAGTATTTTATCTGTAAGCCTTTTATCTGTAAGTCTTTATCTGTAAGCCTTTTATCTGTAAGTCTTTATCTGTAAGTCTTATCTGTAAGCCTTTATCTGTAAGTCTTTATCTGTAAGTCTTTTATCTGTAAGTCTTTATCTGTAAGTCTTTTATCTGTAAGTCTTTATCTGTAAGTCTTTTATCTGTAAGCCTTTTATCTGTAAGTCTTTTATCTGTAAGACGTTTCTTACTTTTCTCATGAGATATTAGAAGTGTGAGATAAGTAACATACAGTAGATATAATTAGGTAACTTAGAGATAACAGAGATAATTCGATAACAGAGATAAGTTAACAGAGATAACATAGAGATAGTGTGCGTGAGAGATGTTTAGTTATATATATATATATAAATATATATATATACTTATTCATATATATATATGTGTGTGTGTGTGTGTGTGTATGTGTGTGTCTGTCTCTCTCTCTCTCTCAAGAATGCTATGCTAAGCGGAGGAGGCTTGCCCTCCAGCTCACCATCTCCTTAATGGTTCTCTCCCTGGTGGTGTTGGTGTTGGGTGTGATCTGCGCCACACGGACCGATAACGTAGCCGTAGCCGGGTACTACCCTGGAATCATAGTAAGTTACCCCTGCACCACCCTTACACATCTGGAGTCACAGTAAGTTACCCCTGCACCACCCTTACACATCTGGAGTCATAGTAAATTACCCCTGCATTACCCTTACACATCTGGAGTCACAGTAAGTTACCCCTGCACCACCCTTACACATCTGGAGTCACAGTAAGTTACCCCTGCATTACCCTTACACATCTGGAGTCATAGTAAGTTACCCCTGCACCACCCTTACACATCTGGAGTCATAGTAAGTTACCCCTGCACCACCCTTACACATCTGGAGTCATAGTAAGTTACCCTGCAACACCCTTACACATCTGGAGTCATAGTAAGTTACCCCTGCATTACCCTTACACATCTGGAGTCACAGTAAGTTACCCCTGCACCACCGTTACACATCTGGAGTCATAGTAAGTTACACCTGCATTACCCTTACACATCTGGAGTCACAGTAAGTTACCCCTGCACCACCCTTACACATCTGGAGTCACAGTAAGTTACCCCTGCATTACCCTTACACATCTGGAGTCATAGTAAGTTACCCGTGCACCACCCTTACACATCTGGAGTCACAGTAATTTACCCCTGCACCACCCTTACACATCTGGAGTCATAGTAAGTTACCCCTGCACCACCCTTACACATCTGGAGTCATAGTAAGTTACCCCTGCACCACCCTTACACATCTGGAGTCACTGTAAGCTAATCACAGTTAGCCAAAGAGCTGCAAGGTTTCAAATCCATTCGGCCAGTTGGGATTCAAAGAGATGAAGATAGAATCGTCATTCTGTTGTCCGGTCGTCATAACAACACCGGTGGGTTTGTGTAACACCGGTCCTTCCTGTTCTTCCAGTTGAGTTTCGGAGCGTTCCTCGGCATCGTTGGGCTGCACCTGCTGGAGAACCGACGGCACATGGTGAGCCTGGTCCCAGAACCAACAGGTGTACCAGAACCTACCTGATACATTAACCAATACTAGAACCTACCTGATACATCAACCAGTACTAGAACCTACCTGATACATCAACCAGTACTAGAACCTACTACAGGTAACATGCGTACTTGTTCTACCTACCTACTACAGGTAATGTGTACTTGTCCTACCTACTACAGGTAATGTGTACTTGTCTTACTTACCTACTACAGGTAATGTGTACTTGTCCTACCTACTACAGGTAATGTGTACTTGTCCTACCTACTACAGGTAATGTGTACTTGTCCTACCTACCTACTACAGGTAATGTGTCCTTGTCCTACCTAGCAGTTGATAGAACAGAGGTCTCCAATTAGGTCCTCAACCTCAGACTGGTGCAGAGGAGTCTTCTGTCTTCTCATCCTGTCTCGTCATCACGGCCAGGTTCTTGTTATCTGGTTGAGGTCCTGGTTGGTTTGAGGTTCTGGGAATCTGACCTTACATGGAAGTACTGACCCTGCATGTAGGTACTGACTCTACATGGAAATACTGACCCTACATGGAAGTACTGACCCTGCATGGAGGTACTGACCCTACATGGAAGTACTGACCCTGCATGGAGGTACTGACCCTACATGGAAGTACTGACCCTGCATGGAGTTACTGACCCTACATGGAAGTGCTGACCCTACAGTACTGACCCTGCATGGAGGTACTGACCCTGCATGGAGGTACTGACTCTACATGGAAGTACTGACCCTACATGGAAGTGCTGACCCTACAGTACTGACCCTGCATGAAAGTACTGACCTTACATGGAAGTATTGACCCTATGATACCGACCCTACATGGAATTACTGACCCTATGATGCTGACCCTACATGGAAGTACTGACCCTACATGGATCAGTACTGACCCTACATGGAAGCACTGACCCTGTATGGAGGTACTGACCCTGCATGGATGTACTGACCCTACATGGAAGTACTGACTCTACGGTACTGACCCTGTATAGAAGTACTGACCCTGCATGGAGCTACTGACCCTACGTGGAAGTAGAGATGCAAGGAGCAGAGATAGAAGGAGCAGAGATACAAAGAGCAGAGATACAAGGAGCAGAGATACAAGGAGCAGAGATACAAGGAGCAGAGATAGAAGGAGCAGAGATACAAGGAGCAGAGATAGAAGGAGCAGAGATACAAGGAGCAGAGATAGAAGGAGCAGAGATAGAAGGAGCAGAGATACAAGGAGCAGAGATAGAAGGAGCAGAGATAGAAGGAGCAGAGATACAAGGAGCAGGCTCAGTTGATTCCCAACCTTAATCTCTGTTTACTTGTAAACATCAACAACAACAAATCAATAACCCTAACCCCTATGCTACCATGTTAACTCTACCTGTCGGTGGGAGGAACCCACCAGGTGTTCAACCACCTCACAGAGGTCTGCAGCGTGATCAGGTGACCAAGTGATCAGGTGACCAAGTGATCAGGTGACCTGTTGTATCAACATGTCTCCAATATCACCCTGATACTGGACTCTTGCAGACATCCGGGAATTGAACATATCCTGCGGCGTCATCGAATATATATCATGTATATATTTAATATAATTCTATATATTATATCACAAATATCAGATAATTATAATAATGTGATTATAATTATAAATATATATCTAATTATAATTATAAATATATATCTCATTATAATTATAAATATATATCTTTATTCGTTAGATAGTAGAGTAATAGTTGTCGAGAGAGAGAGAAAGAGAGAGAGAGAGAAATTGAATTGAATTTAATTGAGAGAGAGAGGGGGGGAGAGAGAGAGAGAGAGAGAGAGGGGGAGCGAGAGAGAGGTATCTGTGTCTTGTCAGCTTCTTTGCTCTTCACTTTTTAATGAGTACAGAAACGCTGGTGCACGTTACACTGTCCTTATCTACTCTTATTTCACATGCACGCTCACATGCACGCGCGTGGTCGTGACAACATCATATTCAGTCTATATGACATGATAGCACATATCTAATAACCTCGAACTGTAACCCTAGCATGAAGTAGCAACCTTCAGCATGTGTTGTGTTAGAATAGAAACTCTTCTGTCCTGGTCACCTGCTTTACTCTCTATAATGTCTCCTCCTCCTCCTCCAGTTGGTAGGAGCTATAATCTTCATCAGTCTGGGAGTCATTGCATCCTTCTTCTGCGCCATCATCGACGGGATCATCGCTGGGAAGTACATAGTACGTATGTAGCACACGTTCACCATCACAGTCATAACCACACATTCATCATGTCACATGACGTCACCATGACATCATCATGTCACATGACATCACCATGACATCACCATGATGTCATGGTCACACCATGACGTCACCATGATGTAATCATGACATCACCATGACGTCATCACGTCACCATGACATCATCATGTCAAATGACGTCACCATGACATCATCATCATGTCAAATGACGTCACCATGACATCATCATGTCACATGACATCACCTGTCTTGCAGGACAGCCGGCCGCTGGTGGAGGGACGCTGTGACTTCTATAGCAGCGCCTCTGGTTACACCACAGAGGTACTAGTACTACACACATCATGTATAATCCATGTTATTACCTCCCTCACCCCCACATCATGTATAATCCATGTTATTACCTCCCTCACCCCCCCACATCATGTATAATCCATGTTATTACCTCCCTCACCACCCCACATCATGTATAATCCATGTTATTACCTCCCTCGCCACCCCACATCATGTATAATCCATGTTATTACCTCCCTCACCCCCCCAGATCATGTATAATCCATGTTATTACCTCCCTCGCCACCCCACATCATCTATAATCCATGTTATTACCTCCCTCGCCACCCCACATCATGTATAATCCATGTTATTACCTCCCTCACCCCCCCAGATCATGTATAATCCATGTTATTACCTCCCTCACCCCCCCACATCATGTATAATCCATGTTATTACCTCCCTCACCCCCCCAGATCATGTATAATCCATGTTATTACCTCCCTCACCCCCCCACATCATGTATAATCCATGTTATTACCTCCCTCGCCACCCCACATCATGTATAATCCATGTTATTACCTCCCTCACCCCCCCAGATCATGTATAATCCATGTTATTACCTCCCTCACCCCCCCACATCATGTATAATCCATGTTATTACCTCCCTCGCCACCCCACATTCATGTATAATCCATGTTATTACCTCCCTCGCCACCCCACATCATGTATAATCCATGTTATTACCTCCCTCCACCCCCCCAGATCACGTATAATCCATGTTATTACCTCCCTCACCCCCCAGATCACGTATAATCCATATTATTACCTCCCTCACCCCCACATCATGTATAATCCATGTTATTACCTCCCTCACCCCCCCACATCATGTATAATCCATGTTATTACCTCCCTCACCCCCCAGATCATGTATAATCCATGTTATTACCTCCCTCACCCCCCACATCATGTATAATCCATGTTATTACCTCCCTCACCCCCCCACATCATGTATAATCCATGTTATACCTCCCTCACCCCCCCAGATCACGTATAATCCATATTATTACCTCCCTCACCCCCCACATCATGTATAATCCATGTTATTACCTCCCTCACCCCCCCACATCATGTATAATCCATGTTATTACCTCCCTCACCCCCCCACATCATGTATAATCCATGTTATTACCTCCCTCACCACCCCACATCATGTATAATCCATGTTATTACCTCCCTCACCACCCCACATGATGTATAATCCATGTTATTACCTCCCTCACCACCCCACATCATGTATAATCCATGTTATTACCTCCCCCACCCCCCCACATCATGTATAATCCATGTTATTACCTCCCAGTGTGTAGAGCTGTCCTCTCTCTGGTCCTCAGATCAGGTGTCCATCACTGCACAACGAAGGCTGCAAGCTGAGAGTCCGGAGCAACACGTGTTACTGCTGCTACCTGTACAACTGTGACAAGTAGATCATATATATCATATATACGAATAATATCAGAGAATATAATATATACCATAGTATAATATCATATCATATCATATACAATATACCATAGTATAGTATAATATAATATAATATCATATATACAGTGTTATATCATATATACGAATAATATCATAGAATATAATATATACCATAGTATAATATCATATCATATACAATATACCATAGTATAATATAATATCATATAATATCATATCATATATACAGTGTTATATCATATATACCATAGAATAATATCATAGAATATAATATATACCATAGTATAATATCATATCATATCATATATACAGTATTATATCATATATACCATCGAATAATATAGAATATAATATATACCATAGTATAATATAATTTCATATCATATCATATCATATATACAGTATAATATCATATAATATTCTATATACCATAGTATATAGATTATATTCTATACATATAATATATAAGACACTAGGCCAGGACTACCAGAGGTTTCTACTATAAATAGCTGTTGTCTCCCAGTCAATACGTGGACAGGTACCATGTGTTCACTGGAGTCTCGGGCTGCTGGGACGTCGTCCACTTGCACCGGCTGCTGTGGCTCTCCGTGACCTTTAACATCCTGGCCGTGTTCCTGGGGACCATCAGCGCCGCCCTGCTGGGCGCCTACAAGGATCTGGTGAGCATGTAGTAACATCCTGACATCACTCTTTATCCACGTGTGTTCTGGGATACGTAGTCTTTATTCACCTGTGTTCTGGGATAGGTAGTCTTTATTATCGTGTGTTCTGGGATACGTAGTCTTTATTAAGGGTTTTGAATGGGATATGTAGTCTTTATCAACGTGTGTTCTGCAGCCCAAGCCTTCTCTCCAGCCAGCTCTGAGCTCGACGGTCCTCCCTCACATCCTCTACAACCCCACCCAGCACATGCTCAGCTACGCCCCCCCCCTACAGGTAACACACACACGCACACACACACACACACAGCTAATGTCAGTCCCTGCCATACGTGTGGCTGGACACCTCCATTTGTGATGTCACAAGCAGATAGATGTTGATGAATCACCCTGACACCTGCTTTAATATTTAAATGAGATGGAGGGCGTGTGACCTCATGTCATGTGACCTCCACCAGCACTACCCCGGCCACCTAGTGCTGCCCCAGCTTCCCCCCGAGGGAAGCCCCGCCTCCAACCTAGCCTCCGACGAGTGCCAAGGGCAGAGTCCACACCCACCCCACCCGTCTACCCTGCCCCCCACCCTGGATGGGGGGCTCCCGGACCTCGACAACCACGGCCTCTACGCCGCAGCCTACGCCCCCTTTGAGAAGCCCCCGCCCTATGCCTACTGAAGACCAGCTGACACCCACTTCCATGGCACCGCGTTGTGTGGCGCCACGTCTCGCCTACATAGAACCTATGTCCTCATAGGACAGAGCGTCCCGTCTTATGAGGACGTCCCATCCTATGAGGACATCCCATCCTATGAGGACAAGGCGTCCCATCCTATGAGGACAAGGCGTCTCGTCCTATGATAGGACACGGCGTCCCAGTCAGTCTGACGAGGCGTCCCAGTCTGAGCACCACATGCTCCAGTCTGCTACACATACACATGAATGGAGCTCAGACCGCCATGATAATCATCCTGTTACCTTACCTATACCAATGCCCCCCCTTACCATAACATAACCTTTACCAAACCTCCCCTTACCATAACCTTTACCAAACCTCCCCTTACCATAACCATAATATCATTGGTTGTACGAATATTACATAATTGTATTATATATTATCAAAGGAAGAAATCCAAAATTGGCTTATATCAATGTGTTAAAGGTTATAAAGGTGTCATTAAGGGTTATCAAGGTGTGATTAAGGGTTATCAAGGTGTGATTAAGGGTTATCATGTTGTTATTAAGGATTATCATGTTGTTATTAAGGGTTATCAAGGTGTGATAAGGGTTATCATGTTGTTATTAAGGGTTAACAAGGTGTGATTAAGGGTTATCAAGGTGTTATTAAGGGTTATCAAGGTGTGATTAAGGGTTATCATGTTGTTATTAAGGATTATCATGTTGTTATTAAGGGTTATCAAGGTGTGATTAAGGGCTATCATGTTGTTATTAAGGATTATCAAGGTGTGATTAAGGGTTATCATGTTGTTATTAAGGACTATCAAGGTGTGATTAAGGGTTATCATGTTGTTATTAAGTGTTAACAAGTTATTAATAGTTATCAAGGTGTTATTCAGGGTTATCAAGGTGTAATTAACCATCACTTTGAAGTGACCTTTGTGTCAGATCTCTGACCACGTAACTCATGGTCTGTCTATTCTATTACAATTTAGTATTTAAAGAGCTTCTTATGAACTGTACATGCAGTAATATGCAGGGTTATGTTAAACCATATGAACATGACAGTATATCATACAGATATGTTAAACTCTTTTAACATAAATGTTTAATTTGAACTACACAGAAGAGAGGAACTAATAAAAGCAAAAATAATAAAGATTTTTCATTGTTGACCATCTTTAATGTTTGTGTTTGTATAGAGATATGTAGACATTGAACCAAAGGAAGGGAATAGGACTGTGTGCACATACAGTATAAATATACCGTACATATGAACTATAAAGTGGCTTTTGTGGAGCTCCTCCCATATATATAGCGATATAGATACAGTATATATCTGTATAGGTTTATTATAGTACCCCTATATAGATATAGTATATATCTGCATAGGTTTATTATAGTACCCCTATATAGATATAGTATATATCTGTATAGGTTTAGTATAGTACCCCTATATAGATAGAGTATATGTCTATATAGGGGTTGATATAGTACACCTATATATGCCTATATATCAATATATATATATATAGCTGTATATGTATATACAGTATATAGATAAAAATAAATATCTATATATCTGGACATGTGTATTCCACTGAGCACTACCAGCAGTTTGGAAGGGAGTACGTCACCATCTGGTTGGGGTTTTGAAACCTGCGGGCCCCACAGGAGTCGCACCGTCATGTTGTTGTTGATGTCTGGATGTCGTGAACAACATGAGATCATTATTAGAAAAGAGGAACAAAGAAACTGGTGTCATGTCATTCACTTTAGAAATACTTGAGAAATGTATTCACATATCCAGTGGTCGCTCAGACCTCAGTCCTCCACCCGCCATGTGAGGGATACCCTGGATTTTTCTGTAGAGCCTCCTCCTCCTCCACCTCCTCCTCCTCCCCTCCTCCTCCTCCTCCTCCCCCTCCTCCACCTCCCCTACTCCTCCTCCACCTCCACCACCTGCCCCTACTCCTCCTCCACCTCCACCACCTGCCCCTCCTCCTCCTCCTCCACCTCCTCTCCCTCCTCCACCTTCTCCTCCTCCTCCACGTCCTCCCCCTCTTCCTCCACATCCACCTCCCCCTCCTCCTCCTCCACCCCCTCCACACACACACACACACACACCTAGCACTGTCTGTATCTAGACTCTCTATTCAGAGCTGATCACCTAGCACAGTCTGTATCTAGACTCTCTATTCAGAGCTGATCACCTTGCACTGTCTGTATCTAGACTCTCTATTCAGAGCTGATCACCTAGCACTGTCTGTATTGTGGCACACTCCGTTGTCGGGTGGAGTGTGTCCACGACTGAATAGAATAAATCCACGGTCCACACCAGAATACAAGGCAAACGGGGTTTATTTATCATACAGGGGAAGGGGAAGTGCAGGGTAATTATAGGGGTTAGTCCGTTATTCCGTGCGGGTAGTCGTTGTCCGTATGCAGTGGGTATCACGCCAGGAAGTGGTCTAAGGGGGTCCAGGGCAAGGCAGGTGGGAGGGTCGTCAGGCAGGCAAGGGTCGGTACACAACTCGGGTTCGCAGACAGGCAGAACTTCAAGGCACACAGCCACTTCTATATCCAGTCTCCCAACTCACCCACACAGGGTCTTCTCCTCGTACTTCCTCCTTCTCTTCCACACCCACCACCTCTCCTCTTCCCTTCCACTTCCACTTCCACTTCCACTTCCCTCACCTTCTTCCACTCACTCGCACCCCTACACCACCCAGGTCCTCTCTTATTTATTGTCTGGATCCAGGGCCCTGATTGGCTGCAGTGGATTGCTCTCAACGAGCCGCAGCCACATCCACTGAGGCTAATTGTCTTTAGCCAAATTCCTGTCTCCTCGGCTCCCTCTGGGGGCCGAATGGGGAACTGCGGTTCCCCCGACCGTCGTCCACACTCCCTAGTCGGCCCCTCAGTGGCCATCTGCCACAGTATCTAGACTCTATTCAGAGCTGATCACCTAGCACTGTCTGTATCTAGACTCTATTCAGAGCTGATCACCTAGCGCTGTCTGTATCTAGACTCTATTCAGAGCTGATCACCTAGCGCTGTCTCTATCTAGACTCTATTCAGAGCTGATCACCTAGCGCTGTCTGTATCTAGACTCTCTATTCAGAGCTGATCACCTAGCACTGTCTGTATCTAGACTCTATTCAGAGCTGATCACCTAGCGCTGTCTGTATCTAGACTCTATTCAGAGCTGATCTCCTAGCACTGTCTGTATCTAGACTCTATTCAGAGCTGATCACCTAGCGCTGTCTGTATCTAGGCTCTATTCAGAGCTGATCACCTAGCACTGTCTGTATCTAGACTCTATTCAGAGCTGATCACCTAGCACTGTCTGTATCTAAACTCTCTATTCAGAGCTGATCACCTAGCGCTGTCTGTATCTAGACTCTATTCAGAGCTGATCACCTAGCACTGTCTGTATCTAGACTCTCTATTCAGAGCTGATCACCTAGCACTGTCTGTATCTAGACTCTATTCAGAGCTGATCACCTAGCGCTGTCTGTATCTAGACTCTATTCAGAGCTGATCACCTAGCACTGTCTGTATCTAGACTCTCTATTCAGAACTGATCACCTAGCACTGTCTGTAATCTAGACTATTCAGAGCTGATCACCTAGCGCTGTCTGTATCTAGACTCTATCAGAGCTGCTCACCTAGCACTGTCTGTAATCTAGACTCTATTCAGAGCTGATCACCTAGCACTGTCTGTATCTGGACTCTATTCAGAGCTGATCACCTAGCACTGTCTGTATCTAGACTCTCTATTCAGAGCTGATCACCTAGCGCTGTCTGTATCTAGACTCTATTCAGAGCTGATCATCTAGCACTGTCGGTATCTAGACTCTCTATTCAGAGCTGATCACCTAGCGCTGTCTGTATCTAGACTCTATTCAGAGCTGATCACCTAGCGCTGTCTGTATCTAGACTCTATTCAGAGCTGCTCACCTAGCGCTGTCTGTATCTAGACTCTGTTCAGAGCTGATCACCTCGCACTGTCTGTATCTAGACTCTATTCAGAGCTGATCACCTTGCACTGTCGGTATCTAGACTCTCTATTCAGAGCTGATCACCTAGCGCTGTCTGTATCTAGACTCTATTCAGAGCTGATCACCTAGCGCTGTCTGTATCTAGACTCTATTCAGAGCTGATCACCTAGCACTGTCTGTATCTAGACTCTATTCAGAGCTAATCACCTAGCACTGTCTGTATCTAGACTATTCAGAGCTGATCACCAAGCACTGTCTGTATCTAGACTCTCTATTCAGAGCTGATCACCTAGCACTGTCTGTATCTAGACTATTCAGAGCTGATCACCTAGCACTGTCGGTATCTAGACTCTCTATTCAGAGCTGATCACCTAGCGCTGTCTGTATCTAGACTCTATTCAGAGCTGATCACCTAGCACTGTCTGTATCTAGACTCTCTATTCAGAGCTGATCACCTAGCACTGTCTGTATCTAGACTCTATTCAGAGCTGATCACCTAGCACTGTCTGTATCTAGACTCTCTATTCAGAGCTGATCACCTCGCGCTGTCTGTATCTAGACTCTGTTCAGAGCTGATCACCTAGCACTGTCTGTATCTAGACTCTCTATTCAGAGCTGATCACCTAGCGCTGTCTGTATCTAGACTCTATTCAGAGCTTATCACCTAGCACTGTCTGTATCTAGACTCTCTATTCAGAGCTGATCACCTAGCGCTGTCTGTATCTATACTCTATTCAGAGCTGATCACCTTGCACTGTCGGTATCTAGACTCTCTATTCAGAGCTGATCACCTAGCGCTGTCTGTATCTAGACTCTATTCAGAGCTGATCACCTAGCGCTGTCTGTATCTAGACTCTATTCAGAGCTGATCACCTAGCACTGTCTGTATCTAGACTATTCAGAGCTGATCACCTAGCGCTGTCTGTATCTAGACTCTATTCAGAGCTGCTCACCTAGCACTGTCTGTATCTAGACTCTATTCAGAGCTGATCACCTAGCACTGTCTGTATCTAGACTCTATTCAGAGCTGATCACCTAGCACTGTCGGTATCTAGACTCTCTATTCAGAGCTGATCACCTAGCGCTGTCTGTATCTAGACTCTATTCAGAGCTGATCACCTAGCACTGTCTGTATCTAGACTCTCTATTCAGAGCTGATCACCTAGCACTGTCTGTATCTAGACTCTATTCAGAGCTGATCACCTAGCACTGTCTGTATCTAGACTCTCTATTCAGAGCTGATCACCTCGCGCTGTCTGTATCTAGACTCTGTTCAGAGCTGATCACCTAGCACTGTCTGTATCTAGACTCTCTATTCAGAGCTGATCACCTAGCGCTGTCTGTATCTAGACTCTATTCAGAGCTGCTCACCTAGCACTGTCTGTATCTAGACTCTATTCAGAGCTGATCACCTAGCACTGTCTGTATCTAGACTCTATTCAGAGCTGATCACCTAGCACTGTCTGTATCTAGACTCTATCCAGAGCTGATCACCTAGCACTGTCTGTATCTAGACTCTCTATTCAGAGCTGCTCACCTAGCACTGTCTGTATTTAGACTCTCTATTCAGAGCTGCTCACCTAGCACTGTCTGTATCTAGACTCTATTCAGAGCTGATCACCTAGCACTGTCTGTATCTAGACTCTATCCAGAGCTGATCACCTAGCACTGTCTGTATCTAGACTCTCTATTCAGAGCTGCTCACCTAGCACTGTCTGTATTTAGACTCTCTATTCAGAGCTGCTCACCTAGCACTGTCTGTATCTAGACTCTATTCAGAACTGATCACCTAGCACTGTCTGTATCTAGACTCTATTCAGAGCTGATCACCTAGCGCTGTCTGTATCTAGACTCTATTCAGAGCTGATCACCTAGCATTGTCTGTATCTAGACTCTATTCAGAGCTGATCACCTAGCGCTGTCTGTATCTAGACTCTATTCAGAGCTGATCACCTAGCACTGTCTATATCTAGACTCTGTATTCAGAGCTGATCACATAGCACTGTCTGTATCTAGACTCTATTCAGAGCTGATCACCTAGCACTGCCTGTATCTAGACAGGCCCTAACCCTCAATAACATGATTATGATCTATGGATACATTGGATAAATAGTTTTTGTGATTTCAATGTTTAAGATTGTAAATTAGGGCCGGGACTTTAAAGCGTTAATTAAGATTAATTAATTCCAGAAAAAATAACGCGTTAAAACTAAATAACGCATTTTAATCGCACTTTATTTTTGCACTCCAAATACCACGGAACGTTTCTCAGTGGACGAATTGTCGGCTCAAATATGTGCGGACCGGAAGAGACCGCTTTTTTGTTTGTTGTTGTTGTTACCATTTTAGATGGTAGAAATGGTAGAGATGGCACTTTCTGTTAAACTGTTGGTCTGTGTAGCTAAAATAAACAGGATTTAGCTGCTTAAACGTATGTATATGTCTATTCATTGATTCACTCGTATAACAAAATCCATTTGAATTGAAAAATGTTGCTTCTCGTGTCAAATGTTGATATGCGATTACAATGCGATTAATTGCGATTAATTAATTACAAAGCCTCTAATTAATTAGATAAAAAATTTTAATCGAGTCCCACCACTATTGTAAATACGTCATTATATATATATATATATATATATATATATACAAAACTTCAATTATGATTATTATTATTATTAATAATAATAATAATAATAATAATAATAATAATATTATTATTATTATTATTATTATTATTATTAAGTTTTGCAGTAAACGGACTTGGAATGCTGAACGCATGGGCAGAGACACGCCCTTCCTCCCGACGCTCCTTGTCACTCAACCAGACGAAGGCGGGGCCACGCTAGGCCACGCCTTCACCGTGCTGCTCCGGGAGCAGTGGAGGAGCCGAGCGGACGGGCGCCTGGTCTCGGGGAGCATCGATGCGCCGCCCCGCTGGAGGACCGGAGAAACCACAGCAGCAGACCCAGCAGCAGCAGACCCAGCAGACCCAGCAGCAGCAGACCCAGCACCCGCAGACCCAGCACCCGCAGCATCAGACCGGAGCACCCGCAGCAGCAGACCCAGCAGCAGCAGCATCAGACCCAGCAGCAGCAGCAGCAGCATGGCCGTCGGAGAGGACGCGCTGCGGGTCTTCCAGAGCGTCAGGATCAAGATAGGTAGGAGTGTGTGTGTGTGTGTGTGTGTGTGTGTGTGTGTGTGTGTGTGTGTGTGTGTGTGTGTGTGTGTGTGTGTGTGTGTGTGTGTGTGTGTGTAACGCCTACACTACGCCATGTTGTAATTCAAATCACACGTTTCTCTGGCAGCGAACTGCCTACAAAACACACACACCCACACACTCTCTCACACACACACACACACACACACACACACACACACACACAGCTGGCTCTCTAGCTCCACACATGAACAACTGGACAAAGAGTCTAGACTGGTCATGGAGGAAGGTTCTGTAATGGTTCTCCCGGCTGGTTCTCCCATTTGGTTCTGTAATGGTTCTCCCAGCTGGTTCTCCCGGCTGGTTCTCCCGGCTGGTTCTGTAAGGGTTCTCCCAGCTGGTTCTCCTGGCTGGTTCGTAATGGTTCTCCCAGCTGGTTCTCCCGGGTGGTTCTCCCGGGTGGTTCTCCCAGGTGGTTCACCCAGCTGGTTCTGTAAGGGTTCTCGCAGCTGGTTCTGTAAGGGTTCTCGCAGCTGGTTCTCCTGGCTGGTTCGTTCTCCCAGCTGGTTCGCCCAGCTGGTTCGTAAGAGTTCTCCCGGCTGGTTCTCCCAGCTGGTTCTGTAAGGGTTCTCCCAGCTGGTTCTCCTGGTTGGTTCTGTAAGGGTCCCATGTCTGTCCAACCTCTCTGCATGTTGGGTTGATGGCTCCATGTTGTTGGGTATTATTGTTCTGTTTAGAGCCTTTAGTGGATCCAGACCTCGCTCGAGTATTACTGAGTTTTACCAAGTCAGAGCTGAGTATTACCGAGTTTTTTCCAAGTCAGAGCTGAGTATTACTGAGTTTTACCAAGTCAGACCTGAGTATTACCGAGTTTTACCAAGTCAGACCTGAGTATTACCGAGTTGTATCAAGTCAGAGCCGAGTATTACCGAGTTTTACCAAGTCAGAGCTGAGTATTACCGAGTTGTATCAAGTCAGAGCTGAGTATTACCGAGTTTTACCAAGTCAGAGTTGAGTATTACCGAGTTTTTCCAAGTCAGAGCAGAGTATTACTGAGTTTTACCAAGTCAGAGCCGAGTATTTCTGAGTTTTACAGTGTCAGACCTGAGTATTACCGAGTTTTACCGTGTCAGAGCCGAGTATTACTGAGTTTTACCAAGTCAGACCTGAGTATTACCGAGTTTTACCTAGTCAGACCTGAGTATTACTGAGTTTTACCAAGTCAGAGCCGAGTGGACCATGTTGTCTCCACCCTCATGATACATTACACAGACTCACTGCTTGTTGTTACCTGAAACATGACCTGTTGCTCCTATCTATTTATATAGACAGATAGATAGATATATTCTTAACTATATATTATATATACGTATATGAACTATATATTATAGGCCTATATATAGTTTGTATATATAGTTTGTCGGCCAAAAGAGAGTGTGGTGATTAGAGTTCTTAACCACTTCATTCATTCATTGTTGTTACCTGAAACATGACCTGTTAGAATAGAATAGAACTGTATTAATCCCGAAGGAAATTCTTGTGCCAGGTTGCATAGCAATACAGTACAATAAAACAATATGGAAAACAACAGAATAATAAAAATAACGGATTTACAAATTTACAGTTAAAATATACAAATATGTGGGCAAGAGAAGATCATTCCGACAGCGAAAACAATTTGGCATAATTGAAGTATAATATTATTGGACATGATGCACATGATGATGAGGAGATGAGAGGTAGTGTTATAGATAATATTTATAGACAACATGATAATAATAATAATAATATAGCACAGATGATAGAGTATTGCACATGATGTTGGATAGTAATATTAATATTGCACGTAATACTGAGGAAAGTGCACATGATGTTGAGAGGTAATATTGCACATTATATTGCTGTGTTCATTGTCTTGTATTTCAACTGTCCTTCCCACAGACGGGGGAGGAGTTATAGAGTTTGATGGCCACAGACAGAAAGGACCTCCTGTGGCGTTCTGTGGTGCACCTCAGTAGTCTCAGTCTACAGCTGAAGGTGCTCTGGTATGACTCCAGTGTGGCGTGCAGGGGATGGGAGGCGTTGTCCATAATGCTGAGTAGTTTACTCAGCATCCTCCTCTCCGAGACCTCCACCAAAGACTCCAATTCCACTCCCAGGACAGAACCCGCTTTCCTGATGAGCTTATTGAGTCTGTTAGCGTTGGCTGCCTTCACCCTGCTGCCCCAGCACACAACAGCGTAGAAGATGACGCTGGCCACCACAGAGTGATAGAACATCTGCAGCATGGTTTTGCAGATGTTGAAAGATCTGAGTCTCCGTAGGAAATACAGGCGACTCTGACCTTTCTATACAGGGCCTCTGTGTTTTTAGTCCAGTCCATTTTATTGTCTATGTGAACACCCAGGTACTTATATTCCTCGACAATGTCCTGATGCTGACCGGTTTCGGGGGAGTCGGTTGCTTCCTGAAATCAACCACCAACTCCTTAGTCTTAGAGATGTTGAGTTGCAGGTGATTTACTCCACGAAACTGTCCACCACACTCCTGTACTCGGACTCCTGCCCCTTGCTGATACAGCCCACAATGGCAGTCATCCGAAAACTTGTGCAGGTGGCAGGACTGTGAGCTGTATCTGAAGTCTGAGGTGTAGAGTGTGAACAGGAAGGGAGACAGGACTGTCCCTTGAGGTGCTCCCGTGTTGCTCACTATAGTGTCCGAAATGTTGCTCTACAGCCTCACATGCTGTGGACGACCTGTGAGGTAGTTAGTAAATTGTTGTCGTTGTATCTGTTTATATATATATATATATATATATATATATAGATAGATATGTGCCTATAAACCCCATACCTCGTCGGTCATAGTTATTAGCATGTAGGTAGCTGGTTTATATCATACCTGTGTCTGCAAGTTATTAGCATGTAGCTAACTGTTTAGATCACAAGATGTTGCGGGCCGTGTCTAGTCGCCGTCGTCGTATCTCCACGAAGATTGTGCGGTTTTTTTATTTTTATTTATTTTTCTACTTTTGCATAAATGCATCGGCATTAACCACATACAAGCGAGATACAACTTCTGGACATTAACTTTGGTCTACAACAAAGGTTCTGGGAAGCATGGCTGGTGTTGGATCAAGTCATTTGCTCGAGTCCTACTCCACTCTACTCCTGTTTTCCGGGGATGCCATGAGCAACGTCGAATCGGACATGTTCCTATCCAGTTCGGACTACGGCGAGCGGGGAAGGATGCAAAGAGGAGCTACAGAGACAGAGTGGAGGTGCAGATGGAGCAGCATGACATCAGATGCCTATGGCAGGGGCTACAGACTATCACGGACTACCAGGGCAGATCCCCCTCAACTGTGGGTATCGACGCATCGCTAGCAACAACACCGTTAGCGGGATCGTAGCTGAAGTGAGGTCCATTGCTAGGGACGAGCACACTTTCTCTGTGACCGAGCACGGCGTGAAGACTGCTTTGAATCTGATGAGGGTGAACACCAGGAAAGCTGCAGGTCCTGACGGAATATCTGGATGAGTACTGAAGACCTGTGCTAACCTGCTAGCTCCAGTGTTCACCACAATATTCAACCTCTCCCTGTGGTCCCAGCCTCCTTCAACGGTCCACTATTGTCCCTGTGCCCAGGACCTGTCCAGCATGTCTCCCAGGTAATACACAGCCACCTCTCTCATCTTGACAGTCGGAAGGGGCGCTATGTGAACAGGTTGTTGACTTTTTTTAAGGGCATATCCTGTATGTGTATGTGACAAATAAAGTTCTTGAATTATTGAATCTTGAATCATACCTCTGTTTGCAAGTTATTAGCATGTAGCTAACTGATTCATATCAAACCTCTCCTAGCATGTTATTATCATGTACCTAGCTGGTTACCACAGCTCGACAAGGTCATGTCTGGTCCTTGTGTTGATTTAGCATTGAATAACCAGCAGGAACTTTAACATTCACCTTGAGAAGTTTCCACACAACAATGATTAACATCAGCAAGTAAACCACCACAAGATAGTGTCTTACACATGCTTCAGCTTCAGAGATGAGGAACTGTTTTTGGTATTGGTTTCATGTTTGGCAGTTATTTGGTGGGTATTCCTTGGTTTTGGGTATACCTGAAACCAGTATGACGCCAACATTAATGAAACCAGTATGATGCCAGTCTGAAACAGGTGTGAAACAGATATGAGAAGAATGTTGGAAACCATTATGATTAGGGATGGGTACCGAGAACCGGTACCACTATGGAACCGGTTCCCGTACAACCGGTACTAACCGTACCGAATCAAAACGCGTATTTCGGTGCCTCATTTCGGTGCCAGTAGTTAAAATGCCATTTGAAATATCCACTGCATTTTAGCGCCCTCTAGTGCTCGAAACGAAATATCGCTGATGCACACGTCACGTTGCCCAACCCACACCTAACTTTAGTAAACATTTCAATCAGACAGTGACAGCAAGTACCCGCAAAATGCCGAAACCACGACGGTCGAAAGTCTGGCTGCATTTTACCCCAAAAAACGCGAACAATAGTACCTGCAACAAATGTTTAAAAACCATTGCATGCAAAGGGGGGAACACCTCCAATTTGATGAAGCACCTTTTGGCGAGTCACGGTATGAACCTGAAGGCCGAAGCATGCACAGTGTTCGACCCATGAAATCGTCAAGCCCAGTACCAAGCACCTCAGCCCAGTACCAAGCACCTCAGCCGGTGGTGTGGGAGACCCCGACGACGAGACGATTGACGAGGATTCCAGCCGCATTTCCTCATGTTAGTAACGTAACGTTAACGATGCAAATCTTGAATTTATAAATCAACGTTTTTACGTGTTTATGGTTACATACGTTAATAATAAATAAATAAATTAACTAATTAATTAATGAACATAATATATATTATTATTGCAGTAGTGACCCCATTCACCTTGGCCAAGAAGGGAACCTTAACAAAAGAGAAGGTGGAAGAATGCCACAGGGCTGTGAGCAGATTTGTGCTCGAGGGACTGCATTCTTTTTCCACTGTGGAATCTCCATGGTTCAGGTAAATAAATAAATACCATATCATTGTTTTAGGTAATTACATTATGTGAAAATAATATTTGTTTATTTAGTGTGTATAATCTAGTTATGTGCCATTAAGACAAATAAGACTAATACACATCCTTAAATTTCTTTAATACAGAGAGATGGCCAGTGCCCTTAATCCTCGCTACCGCCCCCTGTCCAGGGATACTCTGACGAATACCCTCATTCCTGCATGGTACTCTGTTGAAAAGCAGAATGTTGTTCAGGAATTGGCACAAGTGAGTAAGGCTGCTATTACCTGTGATGGGTGGACCAGTGTGGCACAGGACCATTATTTGACAGTCACTGTGCTGTTATTTGCTCTTATTTATTATTAGTAGTTGTACTGTTTTACTGATTTATTGTTCAATTGTTTTGCTTTTGCAATAAAAAAAGACATTCTTTAACGTTGTTGTTTGCTCTTTATTTTAAAGAAGGTATCGTTTCTGGCACCGTTTTGGCACCGGTATCGTTTTAAAAGTATCGGTTTGGCACCGGTATCGGATAAATCTAAACGATACCCAACCCTAATTATGATATTAATGGGAAATCTATTCTCTGGAAGTCTATGGACAAAAATGATATGTTTCTTCTCCTCAGGCTTCTATTCAGCTAGACATTCAATGCACAGCACAAGGTATGGTTTGTCACAGTTTTTAATATTGGTTAATACTGCATCGTCGCATCCCTAGTACAGTGCTATACAAGTGTTGTTCTATATCGTTTACCTCTATACAGCATAGTTCAGACAGTGCAGCTCTACACAGTGCAACTCTATATGAATGTAACTACAGTAAAGTGTTGTTCCATACAGTGTAGCTCTATTTACGGTTTGTTCTATACTGTGTAGCTCTCTATGGTGCAACTCTGTAAGTGTTGTTCTACCGATAGCTCTATATAAGTATTGTTCTATCCAATGTAACATACAGTGCAGTTATCTATGAATTGGATTTATAAAGGGCTTTTTCACCCATTCATACACTGACTTTCATGAACCACATTCCATTCCATAAGTTTCCATCTTTCAACTATGAACTCATCAGCCTAATCACCTCCACCTGTCCCCGCATCAATCACTTCCTATATAACCTCCTTCTGTCCACACACTCGTCACGTGATTGTTATCTTAGCATGCACGCAAGACGCTCCAGCAATTCCCAGATCGATCACCCGTTGCCGACCCTGCCTGTCCTTGACCTACCCACCTCGTCTGACTCCACAGCCTTCTGTCCCCGACCTACCTGCCTCGTCTGACTCCACAGCCTTCTGTCCTCGACCTCGATTCCTGTCTGCCCGTAACTGTGGCTGTTTGGCCCTGCTTCCCGGCTTCGTGATCATCATCGTGTCCCTGACTCTCTGCCGGCTTGCTACTTCCTTGTACCTCCACCCAGCTGATTCCCCAGCTGGCTCTGGTCCTGTTACCACCGCGGTGATGTCTTCTGCCTCTTCCCTGCCGGTAACGCTGCCTCCATACGAGGGATCGTATGTGAGTGTGTGTGCTCTCCTCCCCCACCACTCTCACCTGTGTCCCCAATCCAGCGTCCCCTGTCCCCAACCATCACCTGTGTCCCCACTCCTAACATCACCTGTTTCCCTGCTCCTACATCACATGTGTCCCCAATCCAGTGTCACCTGTGTCCCCAATCCAGCGTTACCTGTGTCCCCACTCCTAACATCACCTGTGTCCCTGCTCCTTTGTCCCCAATCCAGCGTTACCTGTATCCCCACTCCTACATCACCTGTGTCCCACTCCTACATCACCTGTGCCCCCACTCCTACATTACCTGTGTCCCCGCCCTAGTGTCAACTGTGTCCCCACTTCAACATTACCTGTTGTATCGTTCCACCCTGTACTGTACTAGAACTTTCAGTAAACGTAATTTCCAAACATCTCTTGTGTTGTGCTACATTTGGGTCCTAAACACACCCGTTACATTGACGGTGGTGCCAACCATGCAAAGTAACAACCAACATGTCAGGAGCAGGTAGTGTTAGGTGGTGTCTTGCTCAGGGACACCTCCACACTTAGCTAGGAGGAGCAGGTAGGGTTAGGTGGTGTCTTGCTCAGGGACACCTCCACACTTAGCTAGGGGGAGCAGGTCGAGTTAGGTGGTGTCTTGCTCAGGGACACCTCCACACTTAGCTAGGAGGAGCAGGTAGGGTTAGGTGGTGTCTTGCTCAGGGACACCTCCACACTTGGCTAGGGGGAGCAGGTAGGGTTAGGTGGTGTCTTGCTCAGGGACACCTCCACACTTAGCTAGGGGGAGCAGGTAGGGTTAGGTGGTGTCTTGCTCAGGGACACCTCCACACTTAGCTAGGGGAGCAGGTAGGGTTAGGTGGTGTCTTGCTCAGGGACACCTCCACACTTAGCTAGGAGGAGCTGGTAGGTTTATAACACAGGCCCAAACAGGACAACCAGAAAGGAACCAGAAAGGATCTGCTCTGACTTCTTGTGTTGAGTTTTATGGCCACCTGCTGGACGGTCCCTTGACCAACTACTCCGGCATCGATTTGCCGTGTGAACGGGTGCAAGACGGGAATGTTTCAGAACATCAATGCAGGAAGCCCAAAAGGTTATCTCAGTCGTCTACCAGGACCCATGTGTGAAAGAAGATTGTGAGGGTTGTTCTATACTGTGCAGCTCTATACGAGGGTTGTTCTATACTGTGCAGCTCTATACGAGGGTTGTTCTATACTGTGCAGCTCTATATGAGGGTTGTTCTATACTGTGCAGCTCTATATGAGGGTTGTTCTATACTGTGCAGCTCTACATGAGGGTTGTTCTATACTGTGCAGCTCTATATGAGGGTTGTTCTATACTGTGCAGCTCTACATGAGGGTTGTTCGATACTGTGCAGCTCTATATGAGGGTTGTTCTATACTCAGCGAATGTAGCATTTGCATGTGTGATGTCATCAACATGGTGGTTGTGTGTGTGTGTGTGTGTGTGTGTGTGTGTGTGTGTGTTTGCTAAGCATCCAAGAGGATGTGAATATTATGGGATAGCTGCCTTAGTTACTGCCTGCAGGATTAAACCACATGTTAATTACACTGTACACACACACACACACACACACACACACACACACACACACACACACACACACACACACACACAGGGTGAGGGGGTTCAGCCTTTTAAACTCCATCTTGGATTCAGTTGGAATTCCTTTCTCCTCCTCTCATTTCCTGTTGTAACACCCCCCCCCCCCTCTCTCTCTCTCTCTCTCTCTCTCTCTCTCTCTCTCTCTCTCTCTCTCTCTCTCTCTCTCCACCCTCACTCTCTCTCTCCACCCTCACTCTCTCTCTCTCCACCCTCACTCTCTCTCTTTCTCTCTCTTCTCTCTCTCTCCCCACCCTCACTCTCTCTCTCTCCCCACCCTCACTCTCTCTCCCCACCCTCTCTCTCTCCTCTCTCTCTCTCTCTCTCCCCCCACCCTCTCTCTGTAGCTCTGTAGTTTTGTAGTGTCGTGTTTGTGTGTTTGTAGGGTCTCTACCTCTACAGTGATAATGTGTTTGTAGGGTCTCTACCTCTACAGTGATAATGTGTTTGTAGGGTCTCTACCTCTGCAGTGATAATTTTTGGTTGTTATGTTAATGTGTAATATGTGAACATGTTAATGTATAATATGTGAATATGTATTTCTTGCCTTGAGTTGAATATTAACCCCCTGGACTCAACACACGTTACATGGATCTAGCTAGTGCCCAGTAGCCCCTATCTAGTCCACAGTAGCCCCTATCTAGCCCCCAGTAGCCCCTATCTCGTCCCCAGTAGCCCCTATCTAGCCCCCAGTAAAAGGCCCCTCGAGGTTAAAGGCTCGCTACAGGCTAGCTTGAGGTTAAAGGCTACCTACAGGCTAGCTCGAGGTTAAAGGCTAGCTACAGGCTAGCTCGAGGGTAACATCTGCCCAAAGTTCACTTCCTCTTCCTCCTTCTTACTTTACTGCCTCCCCCCCCCTCCCCCTCCTCCCTCCTCAGGGGAAGCCAAGAACATCCCTCCCTACCCCGGACCCAACAAGATGAGAGACTGCTACTGCACGGTGAACCTGGACCAGGAGGAAGTGTTCAGAACCAAGACCATCGACAAGTCACTCTGGTACTGTCCTAGTACTATGTCCCAGTACTATGTACCATAGTACTGGGATATAGTACTCTGTCAAGAGTACTATATTCAAACATATCAAACATGTCACCTGTCTCCTCCCTCCAGTAGCTGCCTTAACATGTCTTCTGTCTCCTAGTCCCTTCTACGCAGAGGACTTCTACTGTGAGATTCCCCGGACCTTCAGATATCTCAGCTTCTACATCTTCGACAGGGACGTGTTCAGAAGAGACTCCAGCATCGGTACCCTTAATCCACAATACCCTTAACCCACAGTACCCTTAACCCTTAACCCACAGTACCCTTAACCCTAACCCTTAATCCCTTACCCATAACACTTAACCCACAGTACCCTTAACCCCTAATCCTTAATCAGACTTCAGGTTATCCTGAAGTTATCCTTAACTCTTAGTGTGTGTGTGTGTGTGTGTGTGTGTGTGTGTGTGTGTGTGTGTGTGTGTGTGTGTGTGTGTGTGTGTGTGTGTGTGTGTGTGTGTGTGTGTGTGTGTGTGTGTGTGTGTGTGTGTGTAGGTAAGGTTGCAGTCCAGAAGGAGGAGCTTCAGAAGTACCATTCTAGAGACACCTGGTTCCCCCTGCAGCCGGTCAGCGCCGACTCTGAGGTCCAGGTAACTCTTCATCACTCTTCATCATCACTCTTCATACCAAATATCTGCACTATGACCCTGCATCCGTAACCTAGGTTGCTGGTGAGGTGTGTGTGGTGTGGTGTGGACATCTAGGGAACACACACACACACATGCACATGCCCCACGCACGCACGCACGCACGCACGCACGCACGCACACACACACACACACACACACACATCCTGGACAGTGTGTGTGTGTGTGGTGTGGACGTCTAGGGAACACACACACACGCGCACACACACACACACATCCTGGACAGTGTGTGTGTGTGTGGTGTGGACGTCTAGGGAACACACACACATGCACACACACACACACACACACACACACACATCCTGGACAGTGTGCGTGTGGTGTGGACATCTAGGGAACACACATGCACATGCACACACACATCCTGGACAGTGTGTGTGTATGGAGGAAACAGAGGTTCATTCATCCAAGATGGAGAGAGAGAGGAGAGAGAGAGAGAGAGAGAGAGAGAGAGAGAGAGAGAGAGAGAGAGAGAGAGAGAGAGAGAAGAGAGAGAAGAGAGAGAGAGAGAAGAGAGAGAGAGAGAGAGAGAGCGAGAGAGAGAGAGAGAGAGAGAGAGAGAGAGAGAGAGAGAGAGAGATGTGGTGTTAGGATCTAATGAAGTACAAGTCTATCTTTACAATAGAGGACCCATTGTTTGCCTTGTGTTCTCTGGACAGCTGGCCATCACCACGATGATGTCATCATAAATTAACTCCCAAACTAACAAGCTTCTGTGGTCCTTCCATACATGATGCACCACATGACCACGAGAGGGTGACTTATCAAACAACTACTGTTGATCCCTAACTAACTCCTGAACTAACTCCTGAAATTACTCTCAACTGAGTAAGTTCGCCCAAGATGGCGCCGTACGTGATGGCTGCCGTGTTGCGAGCTCTCGTAAGCCGACGAGGTTTTTTGTTATTTATTCTTTTAATTGCGACTATCTTTGCACAAGAAGTTAGCAGCAAGTTCACTTACGACAGTTGTACACTTCTGGAGATTAGAACGACAGTCGCTCGCCGCCTTTTTTCAGGCGTTTTTCAAGTCTTTCGACTCGGACGTCCCGCCCGGAGTCGTAGCTGGATTATCTCCGTCCATTTTAGGCGCAATCACACGCAGGCGTCGCCGACGGAGAGGGAAGCGAGCCGGCGTGCTGGTCAGGCTGAGACGTCGTGCCAATCGACCTCCACTACCAACCATTCTACTGACTAATGTACAGTCTCTGGACAATAAGTTATGCGAGCTACAGGCTCGTATCCAATTCCACCGGGAAACAAAGGACAACTGCATCATCCTGCCTGATGGAGACATGGATGTCGGAGGGGGTTGCCGACTCAGCCATCGAAGCCGACAGATTTTCCGTTCCACCGCGCGGACAGAACCAAAGACTCTCTCCGGTAAAGATCGTGGAGGGGGGGTCTGTCTCATGATAAACAGATCTTGGTGCAACCAGAGTCATGTGCAGACCCTCAAGTCTTTCTGTTCCCCGGACCTGGAGTACCTGATGCTTATGTGCCGACCATTCTGGCTACCGCGGGGAGTTTTACAGCAGTAACCGTGGACTGCTGTGTACATTCCCCCTCAAGCCAACACGGACATAGCGCTGAAGGAGCTTTATGGGGCTATCAGCGAACAGGAGTCGGCTCACCCGGAAGGCTGCTTTCATTGTGGCGGGGGACTTCAATAAGGCGAACCTGAAGAAAGTTCTCCCGAAGTTCTAACCAACACATCACAAGCAACACACGGGGTGAGCGGATCCTCGACCACTGCTACACCCCCTTCCCGGGACGGCTACAAGTCCCTCCTCCGCCCACCGTTCGGCAAATCAGATCACCGCTCGATCCAACTACTCCCCGCCTACAGGCAGAGACTGAAGCAGCAACCAATCGCTGTGAAGGAGGTCCAATGCTGGTCGGACCAATCAGAGTCTATGCTACAGGATTGTTTGATCACGTGGACTGGATATGTTCAGGGTTGCGTCGGACAATAACATCAGCGAGTACGTGTCCTCAGTCACCGGGTTCATCAAGAAATGCATAGATGATGTTGTTCCTACTAAGTCGGTTCGGATTTATCCCAACCAGAAACCATGGATTAATGGCAATGTTCGCCGCCACACTCCGTATGCGTAACGCCGCCTTTGACTCGGGAATATGGTGGAATATAGAGAGAGAGAGAAAGAGAGAGACAGAGAGAGAGAGAGAGAGAAGAGAGAACAGAGAGAGAGGAGAAGAGAACAGAGAGAGAGAGAAAGAGAGAGACAGAGAGATAGACAAAGAGTGAGAGAGAGAGAGATAGAGACAGAGAGATAGAGAGAGAGAGAGAGAGAGAGAGAGAGAGAGAGAGAGAGAGAGAGAGAGAGAGAGAGAGAGAGAGAGAGAGAGAGAGAGAGAGAGAGAGAGAGAGAGAGAGAGAGAGAGAGAGAGAGAGAGAGAGAGAGAGAGAGAGATAGACATTCCCACCCATTTCCTGGGCTGGAATGAAGTATGTTCCCCTGGGAGCCTCCGTACATCTTCAGGTTAATGCCAATACAGAGAATCACCAGCTGTTGGAGTTTAATGACAAACATTGAAGAATGTGCTATAGAGAGGGAACATTGTGTCTTGCTCCTACAATGATGCTACACGCTAAGAACACACAGGGTTAGGCCCGTTAGATGACCCTCCAGGCCAGGCTGCGCAAGTTGAGGACCTTAATGGGAACAGGCTGGCTCACTGTTTAAACCCACAGTGAACTCATCAGGCTGCCGTGACAACACACAGGAACCGTCCCCCCCTCAACACACACACACGCACACACACAAAAAAACACAGTTTTTTGTTATTTATTCTTTTAATTGCGACTATCTTTGCACAGGAAGTTAGCAGTAAGTTCACTTACGACAGATGCACACTTCTGGAGATTAGAACGACAGTCGCTCGCCGCCTACCGGAGTTTTTCAAGTCTTTCGACTCGGACGTCCCGCCCGGAGTCGTGGCTGGATTATCTCCGTCCATCTTAGGCGCGATCACACGCAGGCTTCGCCGACGGAGAGGGAAGCGAGCCGGTGTGCTGGTCAGGCTGAGACGTCGTGCCAATCGACCTCCACTACCCACCATTCTACTGGCTAATGTACAGTCTCTGGACAATAAGTTATGCGAGCTACAGGCTCGTATACAATTCCACTGGGAAACTAAGGACAACTGCATAATCTGCCTCGATGGTAGACATGGATGTCGGAAGGAGGGTTGCCGACTCAGCCATCGAGGCCGACCAGGATTTTCCGGTCGCATCCGCAGCGGAACAGAACAAAGGCTCCTCTCCGGTAAAGATCATGGAGGGGGGGTATGTCTCATGATAAACAGATCTTGGTGCAACCAAAGTCATGTGCAGACCCTCAAGTCTTTCTGTTCCCCGGACCTGGAGTACCTGATGCTTATGTGCCGACCATTATGGCTACCGCGGGAGTTTACAGCAGCCCGCTACAACCTCCGCAAGACCATCGGCTCTGCCAAGCGGGAGTATAAGAACAGGGTGGAGGACAAATTCAAGAGCCACGACGTGAGGGGTGTGTGGAAGGGGCTGCAGACAATCACGGACTTCAGAGGGAGAACCAGCGGTGTAGAGAACTCCTCTACCTCCCTCCCTTTGCGTACCGTCAAAACAGATCCACCGACGACGCGATTGCCATGGCACATCACACCGCCCTCTCTCACCTGGAGGGGAAGAACTGTTGTGTGAGAATGCTGTTTGTGGACTTCAACTCAGCGTTCAACACGATAGTTCCTGCCAAGCTCGACACCAAGCTCAGGAGTCTAGGCCTGCACCCGACCATGTGCAGCTGGATACTGGACTTCCTGTCGGGCCGCCGCCAGGTGGTGAGGATGGGCAGCACCACCTCAGAGCGCTGACCCTCAACACTGGAGCCTCAGGGAGCGGAGCCCTCCCACTCCTTGTACACCCCGACTGCGATGCTATTGCACGCTCCACGTTCATCATCAAGTTGCTGACGACACAAACAGTGACACAGCCGCCGCCCGAGGACAACCTACAGGGAGGAGGTTGGATCACTGGCACAGTGGTGCCAAGAAAACAACCTCGCCCTCAACGTCAAGAAGACCAAGGAGCTGATCGTGGACTACAGGAAGCGGAGAGGAGAGCACGCCCCCATCTCCATCGACGGTGCTGCAGTAGAGAGGGTCAGCAGCTTCAAGTTCCTCGGCGTGCACATCTCCGGAGGACCTCACATGGACCACACACGTGGTGTGTGGTGTGCTTCCACAGTCAGGCCATCAGGCTGCTGAACAAGTGCTGATCCCTGTCCTATGCTGACATTCTGTGAATGTCATTATAACATATAACAATGTATATTTTATTACATTGATTTATATGTGTATTGCTCCCCTTGATATTTTTTGTATGCTGTATATATATTTTTTCTTTTCTTTTCTATTTCTATTTCTATTTGTATTCTTTTATAACTGCTGTCGGCTGTCGGGTGTTTTGCACATAAGATTTTCACTTACCCACACACACACACACACACACACACACACCACATACACGTATCACACACACGCACACACACGCACACGCACACACACACACACCACACACACATACAGTCACACTACCATATAAGCACAAACATTCCACAAGTGCCACAGCTGGAAACTATAAGCCCAGAGGAAGCAGCATACACACGTGAGTGTGGTATGAGTGTGTGTGTGTGGAGTGTGTGACTGTGTGTGTGTGTGTGTGTGTGTGTGTGTGTGTGTGCGTGCGTGGGAAATGGAGTGTGCAGGGGGGTGGGTGTTGTGTGTCGGCACCACAGACATTCTGAATAAGGAACTTGTCCCGAAGCCACATCCCCTGCAAAAACCAAAACCTTCAACCCTCAAAAAGCCACCCCCCCCCCCCCCCCCCCCCCAGTGATCTCATAGCTTCTAATCCCTGACCCCCCCCCCACCACACACACACACACGCACACACACACACATACACATATACACCAGCCCCACCTTCCAGTAAGTGGGCGAGGTGCAGAACAGTGTCTGAACTGCTGTTGGAGCAGATCCTCTGTGGGGCTGCACAGCACAGTATAAGAGGAAGCGCTGGTCGCCAGGGAGAAAGCAGAAGAGAAGGAGAAGGAGACGCGTCTTGGTCACCATGCGGAGGAGGGAGCTACTCTTCGCGGGGCTACTGGCCGCCCTGCTTGGGCTGAGCTACCCCAACCCAGTGGAGGAGTGTTCTGGCATGGGAGTCCGTAAGCACCTCTCTTGCTCCCTCTCTCCCTAATCGCACTCTCTCCCTCTCCCTCTCCCTCTCTCTCTCTCTCTCTCTCTTCTCGCTCTCTCTCTCCCTCTCTCTCTTGCTTCATTGTTATTCCTCTCGTTGTGTGCAGAGTGTGAAGGACTGAATAGTGCGTGTTTCTGGTTAGGAGTGGTTTGGATTTGCCGACTTAGAACTATTAGGAGAGTAGGTTAGAGGCGCACCCTAAATAAGAAAAAGAAGGGAACAAGAACAAGAGAAAAATAAGAAAATTAATGAAACCAAGAGAGAGAGAGAGAGAGAGAGAGAGAGAGATAAATAAACTGTGGGAGGAGAACATCAGCAAGAGGGATTGCGATCAGTTCAGACTGGTGCTGAATTAAAGGAGGACAGACCATTAACCAGGAGAGGAGGGAGAGGAGAGAGAGGGGGGAGAGCACAGATGATAGACTTTTCCTCGCCTTCTGGGTTCAGGGAGTCCGCTCCGCTGGAGCCAAATTAAACGGAGCACAGCGTACAAGCCAGCACTGCCTTGGTGTGAATAATGTCTGTCGGGAACACTGCTGGATCGCCGCAGCCATTCAGAGCTGTTTTCTTGAGAAATTACAGGGCATTCCTCACCGTAATGACCGCTCTGTGACTGGTGGATCGAGACACTATACTCCTTCTGTCAGAAACATTTTATTTTTTTGTATTCATCATTGAACCCCACGCTGTTCTTTTTCATACACATTTTCATGCATGCTCTTTTGATCTTTTCATGGTTATTTTCCATGGTCGATTTATGTAGCAAAAAGCTGGGCGACAACTTTCCAGTCTAGTCAACAATGAGAATAAAAAAATAATATTGATAATGTTGACCCTCTCCTCCACCTTCACATGCTACTTTGACACCTGTCACTCCGTCACTGTAGTAATGGGGTGTCGACCTCCTTCTAGCCATCCTAGGAGTACAGTGGGTCCCCTAAATTTGACGCTTAAGGTTTCTTCCTTTTTGCTGCTGATAACCTCATCCTGACATATTTCGATGCTGTGGAACTGAATAGAATGACCATAAACTATGTAAACATGACCCTGGAACAATTAGCAAAGAATAGTCAAGTTAACATGAATCTAAAGTTATTATTATTTTTGTAACAACATCCATCCACCTATCCTTCCTATTTCTGGTTCAGTGGACTCACTCTATACATGAATTGTTAATTGATTCTGCAATTAATAAATAAAATAAATTCTCTGCCCGCAGTTCTGCGGAGCTTCAACCTAATGATCAAGTGCAACTTGACCACGCTCCGGGAGAAGTCTCTGCAGCAGCTCCAGGCGCCCTCCACCAACCTCTTCATCCCCATCCTGTACCTGCTGGCCTTCTGCGTGGGCCTGCCCGCCAACCTGCTGGCTCTCTGGGTGCTGGTGTTCAGGACCAAGAAGCTGCCCTCCACCACCCTGCTCATCAACCTGACGGCCACTGACATCATGCTGCTGCTGGTGCTGCCCTTCCGCATCATCTACCACTTCAAAGGCAACGACTGGGTGTTTGGCGAGCCAATGTGCCGCGTCGTCATGGCCATATTCTATGGCAACATGTACGGCTGCGTCCTGTGCCTGGCGCTGGTGGCGCTGGATCGCTACGTGGCACTGGTGCACCCCTTCAGCGCCAAGGTGTTGCGGAGTCAGAGGACGTCGCTGTACATGAGCTTGGCTGTGTGGCTGGTGGTGGCCGTGGCCATGGTGCCCCTCCTGATCTCCCAGCAGTCCTACATGCTGGACGAGCTCCAGATAACCACCTGCCATGACGCGCTGCCCGCAGTGGACCAAGAGTACTACTTCCTGCCCTACTTCACCACGTTGTTCACCCTGTGCTTCCTGCTGCCCCTCCTGGTCATCGTGTACTGCTACATCGCCGTGCTGTGCACCCTAGTGGCTGGCGGGAGGCGCTACAGCCACGCGGTGCGCGTGACGGTCCTGGTCCTCGTGGTGTTCGTGGTGTGCCTGTTGCCGAGCAACGTCCTCCTCCTGCTCACCTACTCCAACAGCGCCCTGGACGGGGAGGACATATACCTGCCCTACATGGTGAGCTTAGCGGTCAGCACCCTGAACAGCTGCATCGACCCCTTCATCTTCTACTACGTGTCGGACGACTTCAGGGAAAAGACGAGGAACTTGCTGGGTTGCTGTGGCGACGGCAGCGCCACAACCTCATCCTCGGGGAACACTGTGTCGTATTCGTCCTCGTCCAGAATACAGACCAAGCTCACCTCGATGTCCAAGTCCAGCATGCAGGCCACTTTTGAGGAGGACACACCGTGAGCCTGCTTCTCCATGGTGGAAGGGTGGTTGTCGCCATCACAATAAACTTCTACAGTGTGGAATGCATTTCTGTGATGGAGCAGATTGTCGATGTTCCATTAGATTACAAAGCTCCATTAAAACAACATGATTCTAGTTCTTGTTGACGTCGTGCTACACGTATGAGGCGAGAGGTATGCGCTGAATGCTTTAGATGTTGAGATGTTTAGGACTCTCATAATGAAGGAAAACCTCTCTCTGTGATAGAACCCTCAACTTTATGGAACCCATTTCTGTGATGGAACTCCATTCCATTGTAGAACTCACTCCACAGTGGATCTCTCTCTCTCTCTCTCTCTCTCTCTCTCTCTGTGATAATGTTGCATACACTGTATGGTTGAAATGGCCTGGACAGCCTGCAGTTGTCCATTTGCTGTGCTTTGCTTTGATCTGAATGTTTCCATCTATCTCTCTCCATCTCCCCCAACTAGTTTACATTCTTGGCCTATGTATAGTGTGATCTGTCACAGGAAAAGCCCAACATGTCGCCACTGGGATGGGACACATGGGGGACATTATTAGGGAACACACCAGAGAGGGTAGAGATCAATTTAAACGGTTTCATGTGTTTGTTTACAACATGATAAAACAGATCTTGGTGCAACCAGAGTCATGTGCAGACCCTCAAGTCTTCTGTTCCCCGGACCTGGAGTACCTGATTGCTTATGTGCCGGACCATTCTGGCTACCGCGGAGTTTACAGCCAGTAACCGTGACCTGCTGTGTACATTCCCCCTCAAGCCAACACGGACATAGCGCTGAAGGAGCTTTATGGGGCTATCAGCGAACAGGAGTCGGCTCACCCGGAGGCTGCTTTCATTGTGGCGGGGGACTTCAATAAGGCGAACCTGAAGAAAGTTCTCCCGAAGTTCTACCAACACATCACAAGCAACACACGGGGCGAGCGGATCCTCGACCACTGCTACACCCCCTTCCGGGACGGCTACAAGTCCCTCCTCCGCCCACCGTTCGGCAAATCAGATCACCGCTCGATCCAACTACTCCCCGCCTACAGGCAGAGACTGAAGCAGCAACCAATCGCTGTGAAGGAGGTCCAATGCTGGTCGGACCAATCAGAGTCTATGCTGCAGGATTGTTTTGATCACGTGGACTGGGATATGTTCAGGGTTGCGTCGGACAATAACATCAGCGAGTACGCGTCCTCAGTCACCGGGTTCATCAAGAAATGCATAGATGACGTTGTTCCTACTAAGTCGGTTCGGATTTATCCCAACCAGAAACCATGGATTAATGGCGATGTTCGCGCCGCACTCCGCACGCGTAACGCCGCCTTTGACTCCGGGAATATGGTGGAATATACGAGAGCCCGCTACGACCTCCGCAAGACCATCGGCTCTGCCAAGCGGGAGTATAAGAACAGGGTGGAGGACAAATTCAAGAGCCACGACGTGAGGGGTGTGTGGAAGGGGCTGCAGACAATCACGGACTTCAGAGGGAGAACCAGCGGTGTAGAGAACTCCTCTACCTCCCTCCCTGGCGAGCTAAACACCTTCTTCGCCCGGTTCGACGTGAACGGCAGCCCGCCGAAGTCAGCGCTGCTTGAGGAGGCCAGCCTGCTGAACATCTCAGAGGCTGACGTGCGCAGAGCCTTCAAGCGGGTGGACATCCGGAAGGCGGCGGGCCCAGACCACATCCCGGGGCGCGTCCTCAGAGCATGCGCAGACCAGCTGGCAGGAGTCTTCGCAGACATCTTCAACCTGTCCCTGTCCCAGGCTGTTGTTCCCGAGGTCTTCAAGATGTCCATCATCGTGCCTGTCCCTAAACACCCCAAGGTAACCTGCCTGAATGACTGGAGACCCGTAGCCCTCACCTCGATTGCCAGTAAATGCTTCGAGAGGCTGGTCAAGGACTTCATTTGTTCCATGTTGCCTGCCACGCTGGACCCATGGCAATTTGCGTACCGTCAAAACAGATCCACCGACGACGCCATTGCCATGGCACTTCACACCGCCCTCTCTCACCTGGAGGGGAAGAACTGTTGTGTGAGAATGCTGTTTGTGGACTTCAACTCAGCGTTCAACACGATAGTTCCTGCCAAGCTCGACACCAAGCTCAGGAGTCTAGGCCTGCACCCGACCATGTGCAGCTGGATACTGGACTTCCTGTCGGGCCGCCGCCAGGTGGTGAGGATGGGCAGCACCACCTCAGAGCCGCTGACCCTCAACACTGGAGCCCCTCAGGGATGCGTGTTGAGCCCTCTCCTCTACTCCCTGTACACCCACGACTGCATGGCTATGCACAGCTCCAACGTCTTCATCAAGTTTGCTGACGACACGACAGTGTTGGGTCTGATCGCCGACGACGACGAGACAGCCTACAGGGAGGAGGTTGGATCACTGGCACAGTGGTGCCAAGAAAACAACCTCGCCCTCAACGTCAAGAAGACCAAGGAGCTGATCGTGGACTACAGGAAGCGGAGAGGAGAGCACGCCCCCATCTCCATCGACGGTGCTGCAGTAGAGAGGGTCAGCAGCTTCAAGTTCCTCGGCGTGCACATCTCCGAGGACCTCACATGGACCACGCACACCACACACGTGGTGAAAAAGGCCCAACAACGCCTGTATTTCCTCAGGCGACTGAGGAAATTCAACATGTGCCCCCGCATCCTCAGAACATTCTACTCCTGTACCATCGAGAGTGTTCTTACAGGATGCATCACCGTCTGGTACGGGAACTGCACCGCACTGGAGCGTAAAACACTACAGAGGGTGGTGCGGACGGCCCAGTACATCGTTGGAGGTGAGCTTCCCTCCCTCCTGGATATATACACCAGGCGGTGCGTGGCCAAGGCCAAAAGGATTATTAAAGACAATAACCACCCCAGCCACGAACTGTACACACTTCTACCGTCAGGCAGGCGATACCGCAGTATCAAGTGCCACACGAGCAGACTCAGAGACAGCTTCCACAGTCAGGCCATCAGGCTGCTGAACAAGTTCGGCATCAATGTCTAAATGCTAGTGCTAAGTGTTACTGCTAGTGCTAGTCCTGGTGATAAGTTGTTACTGCCGGAGCTAGTGCTGGTAGCAGTGCTAAGTGTTGGTGCTAGTGCTGGTGTTACTGCTAGTGCTGGTCCTGGTGCTAGTGTTACT
Organism: Coryphaenoides rupestris; assembly: GCA_002895965.2. Lineage (NCBI taxonomy): Eukaryota > Metazoa > Chordata > Actinopteri > Gadiformes > Macrouridae > Coryphaenoides > Coryphaenoides rupestris. Next base: position 145,890 of record PIJE02000300.1, read on the forward strand.
GCTGGTGCTGGTGCTAGTACTGGTGTTAGTGCTAGTCCTGGTGCCAACTGCTGGTGCTAGTGTTGTGTCGACTGTCTGGGAAGGTATTCTGTGACATTCTGTGAATGTCAGCATATAACAATGTATATTTTAGTACATCGATTTATATGTGTATTGCTCACCTGGATATTTTTGCTGTATATTCCATTCCATTTTAGATTTCATTTACTTATTTTACATAGAAATTCTATTTATAGTTCTATTTCTATTTTGTACAGTTCTATTTCTATTTTGTAGTTTTATTCTATTTTGTATTCCTTTATAATTACTGTCGGCTGTCGGGCGTTTTGCACAAAAAGTTTTTCACTCACTGCTTATACTCGCGTGTAAATTGTGAAGTGACAATAAAATACTTGAAACTTGAAACTGACTCAAATCTAACTCCTGAACCCACTTCGTAACAAATCCCTAAAGATCTAACTCTACTGAATTAACTGCTGAACTTATTGAGCTGAACTAACTCCTGAAATAACTCCTGAATTAACTCCTGCACTAACTGCTGAACTTACTCCTGAACTTACTTGATACTAACTCCTGAACTTACTCGAAACTAACTCCTGAACTAAACCTTGAACGAACTCCCGAACTAACTCCCGAATAAACTCTTGAACTAACTCGAAACTAAGTCTCGAACTAACCCTTGAACTAAATTGAAACTAACTTGAAGCTAACTCCTGAACCAACTGCTGAACTAACTGTTGAGGTGTGTGTCTGTGTGTGTGTGTGTGTGTGTGTGTGTGTGTGTGTGTGTGTGTGTGTGTGTGTGGTGTGTGTGTGTGTGTGTGTGTGTGTGTGTGTGTGTGTGTGTGTGTGTGTGTGTGTTCAGGGAAAGGTGCACTTGCGAGCTGCGTCTGAGTGAGTCATTCACAGACAGTGGGAGTCATTTGCCATAAACTAGCAACCAGGTACACGTGTGTTATTGTAATAATTGATGTTGAAAGTAACATGATGTTGAAAGGTAATATTGCACATGATATTGAGAACAGTGCACATGATGTAGGAAATTACTATTGCACATGATATTATTCTCAGTATTCTCAGGGTCCGATGTTTCAACTGTCCTTCCCGCAGAGGGGGGAGGAGTTATAGAGTTTGATGGCCACAGAGGGGGGAGGAGTTATAGAGTTAGATGGCCACAGAGGGGAGAGGAGTTATAGAGTTGAATGGCCACAGAGGGGGGAGGAGTTATAGAGTTTGATGGCCACAGAGCGGGGAGGAGTTATAGAGTTTGATGGCCACAGGCAGAAAGGACCTCCTGTGGTGTTCTGTGGTGCATCTCGGTAATCTCAGTCTACGGCTGAAGGTGCTCTGGTATAACTCCAGTGTGGCGTGCAGTTTACTCAGCATCCTCCTCTCTGAGAGCTCCACCATAATACTGAGTAGTTTATTCAGCATCCTCCTCTCAGAGACCTCCACCAAAGACTCCAATTCCACTCCCAGGACAGAACCTGCTTTCCTGATGAGCTTATTGAGTCTGTTGGCGTCGGCTGCCTTCACCCTGCTGCCCCAGCACACAACAGCGTAGAAGATGACGCTGGCCACCACAGAGTGATGGCATGGTTATATATACATATATATATATATATATGTATATACATATATATGCCTATATATATATCAGTGTCGGCGCGATCTCCGTCGAACCCGACGTGGCGGCGGTCCCCGTGGCGGCGCGATCTCTGTCGGTGCCGTGTTGGCGGTATCTCCGTGTCGCCGTCTCTGAGATCGCGTCACCGTCTCTTACGCGACGCCGTCTCTCGCGTCTCTCTCCTATCTCTATCTCCCTCACTGGGAGGAACCACGCGGCTTTATACCCGGGTTCCTCCTCATTGTCTGATCGCTCGCAGCTGTCTCCACTTGGCCTCCTGATTAGCGGATTGGAGACAGCTGCGATCCCTGGTGCTCGGGAGGGAGGGGCCGGAGAGTCCGTCGGCTCCGCCCCCTACCTGGCTGTGCGGGGCTGGGGTCGCTGTCCACGGTGCTGAACCCCTGTGTATATATATATATATATATATATATGTGTGTGTGTGTAATATGTAATAATATATGTATGCATATGTAATGGCATGTAATGTATTGTGCTAATACAACTGAACTGTTATTATGGGATATATCTCAGGGTGCTCGAGTGTCAGGACCTGCCAATCGTCAACGGACAATGTGATCCGTACGCTGCTGTCTCCCTGCTGGGTCCGACCAGGTCAGAGGTCACACACACACACACACACACACACACACACACACACACACACACACACACACACACAGACACAGACACAGACACGCACACAGACACAGACACAGACACACACACAGACACACACACACACACCTTCTCTGCTGCCCTTTGCAGGTCTGAGGTGAAGAAGACGAAGGTGAAGAGGAAGACCACCAACCCTCAGTTTGAGGAAGTCTTCTTCTTCGAGGTGAAACAGGAGGTTCATCATCATGTAGTCTAGACCTGCTGCAAGCTCAGCATGCCTTGTGACTCTCTCTCCCCCTCACTCCCCCTCTCTCTCTCTCCCTCTCTCTTTCTCTCTCTCTCTTTCTCTCTCTCCCTCTCTCTTTCTCTCCCTCTCTCTCTCTCTCCCTCGCTCTCTCTCTCTCTCTGTCCCTCTCTCTCTCTCTCTCTCTCTCTCTGTCCCTCGCTCTCTCTCTCTCTCTCCCTCTCCCTTGCTTTCTCTCTCTGTCCCTCTCTCTCTCCCTCTCTCCCTCTCTCTCTCTCTCTCCCTCTCTCTCTCTCTCTAGGTGACTCGACCACTCAGCTACACCAAGCGCCAGTTTGATGTTGAGGAAGAGGATGTGGCCAAACTGGCGTTGAGGTAACGAAGAGACGGCAACAGTCCGTCAGTTACTTGGTCGTGATGAGCTAACAGGAAGTAGAAGAAGAGGACAGGAAGAAGAAATACCCCAAATATGTAAGGGATCCTCGATTAGAAGTCCCTCTCCCTGTAGGCAGTGTTTTGGTTAGTTTGTTGCTCATCTTCCGTGACCTCCACTGGCTCCTGGTAATCGCTCGCATTAGACTCAAGACACTGGTACTGACCTACAAGGCTGTCAGTGGAACTGCCCCGACCTACCTCCAGACATTAGTCAGACCCTACCTACCTCCAAACATTAGTCAGACCCTACCTACCTCCAAACATTAGTAGCCATTAGCCTGAGCACTCCACTCAACAAGTAAGATACGCCATCATTAAGAGACTGGTACCACCATCACTAAGAGGCTGGTACCACCATCACTAAGAGACTGGTACCACCTTCACTAAGAGGCTGGTACCTCCATCATTAAGAGGCTGGTACCACCATCACTAAGAGACTGGTACCGCCATCACTAAGAGACTGGTACCGCCATCACTAAGAGACTGGTACCGCCATCACTAAGAGGCTGGTACCGCCATCATTAAGAGACTGGTACCACCATCACTAAGAGACTGGTACCGCCATCACTAAGAGGCTGGTACCGCCATCATTAAGAGGCTGGTACCACCATCACTAAGAGACTGGTACCACCATCACTAAGAGACTGGTACCACCATCACTAAGAGGCTGGTACCGCCATCATTAAGAGGCTGGTACCTCCATCACTAAGAGGCTGGTACCTCCATCACTAGGAGACTGGTACCACCAGCCACCTAGCAATTATGAATGCTTGACACTGGTCTCAAATCTTTATTCATCTTGTATTCAAATCTTTATGTACCATTAGTGATATATTGGTACATTTCAGCATAAGATGACCAGATGCTGCATTCTGATTGGTTGACAGAGTGGACCTATGGAACGCCAGCAATCTGAAATTTGGAGACGAGTTTCTGGGTGGAGTTCGTGTTCCTTTGAAGGTGCTGGGTCCGACCGGGTTCCATGACGCCTGGTGAGACCCTTTACCTGACTGGTTTATGTTTACTGGTTTTACTGGTTGTTTGTCCCGATACGACACCGAGCTAACCTGATCCTTATCCCATTACATTTTATATTTATTTTATTTTTATTATTCTATTGTTTATTTGTCTACTGTCTATTCTATTGCGATGCAACCTCTGGCACAAGAATTTCCTTCGGGATGAATAAAGTTTGATCTTATCTTATCTTATCTTATCTTATCTTTAAACATCGTAACCAAACACCAGACATCTCTCAGCCACCCGGAAATACACAAGAATAAACCAGAGTGTGTGTGTGTGTGTGTGTGTGTGTGTGTGCGTGTGCGCGTGTGTGTAGGTACTTCCTGCAGCCCAGAGATGGTGGGGGCAGGGTGGTGGAGGATCTGGGGTCTCTCCGTCTGAACATCGTCTACACCGAGGACCACGTCTTCTCCTCCCACTGTTACACCGCCCTCAGAGAGCTGCTGCTGCTCTCTGCTAGCGTACAGGTGAGCTACGGCTGCTCTGCTAGCCTACAGGTGAGCTACAGCCGCTCTGCTAGCGTACAGGTGAGCTACAGCTGCTCTGCTAGTGTACAGGTGAGCTACAGCCGCTCTGCTAGCTTACAGGTGAGCTACGGCTGCTCTGCTAGCGGACAGGTGAGCTACGGCCACTCTGCTAGCGTACAGGTGAGCTACGGCCGCTCTGCTAGCGTACAGGTGAGCTACGGCCGCTCTGCTAGCATACAGGTGAGCTACGGCCGCTCTGCTAGCGTACAGGTAAGCTACGGCCGCTCTGCTAGCGTACAGTTGAGCTACGGCCGCTCTGCTAGCGTACAGGTGAGCTACGGTCCGTCTATAGAAGGAGCAGAAGACCATTGGCTGTAGTTTGAACAGAGCACTGTAATACATCTGAGAGGGCTGGCGGGGTCAGAGGTCAGAGATATGAGAAGGGGTGTGTGTGTGTGTGTGTATGTGCAGCCTGTGTCTGCGTCAGCTGCTCATATTTTAGGGGAAGTGTGTCGGGAGAAACAGGAAGCTGCCGTTCCCCTGGTGCGTCTCTTCCTGCACGGGGGTCAGATCCTGCCCTTCCTCAGAGCCATCGCACACGCAGAGGTCAACCGCACACAGTGAGTACCTAGAGGTCAACCTAGAGGTCAACCTTATCTTATCTTATCTTAATGTGTCATTTTGTAACATGTTTGGTTGGTTGTGTGCCGCAGGATTTATGTAAAAAATGTGCCTTGGCTCACAAAAGGTTGAAAAACTCTGACCGAGAGGTCAACCACACACAGTGAGTGCCTAGAGGTGAAGGGGTGTGTGTGTGTGTGTGTGTGTGTGTGTGTGTGTGTGTGTGTGTGTGTGTGTGTGTGTGTGTGTGTGTGTGTGCCCATCGAACGCGAATTAACGGAGCACCCCCCCCCATCAGAACCGCAAATTAACAGAGCACCCCCCCCCCATCAGAACCGCAAATTAACGGAGCACCCCCCCCCCGCCCATCAGAACCGCGAATTAACAGAGACCCATCAGAACAATTAACGGCACCCCCCCCCCCCATCAGAACCGCGAATTAACGAGCACCCCCCCCCATCAGAACCGCAAATTAACGGAGCACCCCCCCCATCAGAACCGTGAATTAACGGAGCACCTCCCCCATCAGAACCGCGAATTAACGGAGCACCCCGCCCCCCTCAGAACCGCAAATTAACGGAGCACCCCCCCCCATCAGAACCGCAAATTAACGGAGCACCCCCCCCCATCTAGAACCGCGAATTAACGGAGCACCCCCCCCATCAGAACGCGAATTAACGGAGCACCCCCCATCAGAACCGCGAATTAACGGAGCACCCCCCCACATCAGAACCGCGAATTAACGGAGCACCCCCCCCCATCAGAACCGCCAATTAACGGAGCACCCCCCCCATCAGAACCGCGAATTAACGGAGCACCCCCCCCCAGACAGAAAATAACATATTTTCAAAGTCATTAGAACTGTAATGGTTTTATTAAGTACTCGTATCGGTATTCGGTATCAGCAAGTACCCAAATGTAAGTACTCGGTCTGAAAAAAAGTGGTATCGGTGCATCCCTAGTTATAACCCACTAGGGGTGGGAATCTCTTGGCACCTCACGATTCGATTCGATTCCGATTCAGAGGTCAACGATTCGATTCTAAACCGATTATCGATGCAACTCGATGCAACTATTTTTTTATGTACATTTCCATGCGTGATTTAAAAAAATATGTATATACTTTGCTACTCAGAGGCCACCAGGGGCGCACTATCAAGGAAGCGCAAGAGCGAGACAGACAGTTCGCGCCAGGTAACGAGAGCAAAACACGAGAGCGAGACAGATAGTAGGAGAGCGAGACAGTTTGCGCCAAAAAAGTGTTCATGCACACACCCTCATTATGGACCGACGAAGAGGACTTCGGTGGTTTTAGTACGCAGGAGGAAGACGATGACACGGGGTAATGGCTGACTTTTCTGGTATAACGGGCTTGTTGTTTTGATACAGTAAACGGCTGCGTTACTGCACCTTTACTGCTGTGTTGGCACTTTTGGGAAAAGATGCTGGTTATTTTTTTTAAGCAGCCGTGTTACTGCACCTTTACTGCCGTGTTACAGGCAAGCACTTTTAAAAACAAATTAAATTTAGCCATTTAACATTTTTGCCTCGTCAAGTGCTGTAAGCTTTGTTTTTTGTTATACTGCACTACTACTATGACTACAGGACGTGCCGCTGGGAGCGCACCGTTGTATTATTTGTGTACTGCACGAATGCTGTTCGTCATGTCAAAGAATGTGAAAGTTGATTGTTTGATTGAAAGATTTATTGTGTTTCCCAAAATGTTAATAAATGGGACGCTTTGCGTTACAAACAGTCATCTCTGTCCCGACAATCCCCTCCGTGGTAGCAGGAACCCTTATATACGGCAATTAAACATTAAACAACCTGCGGCTTATAGTCGGGTGCGGCTTATATATGAAACAATCTGTATTTTCCCCTCAAATTTAGCTGGTGCGGCTTATATTCAGATGCGTCTTATAGTCCGGAAATTACGGTATATAAACAACTCGCACATGTGTTTGGTGCGCATGCGTGTATAGCAGAGAACCGGCAGGCAGAAAGGAGAGTTTTCTGTAGCGCTCTGCAGCAAGCGAACAGAATGTTGCAGCAGGCAAACTAATTACATTTTTTAAATTCCGATTATTAACTTATCTGAATCGATTCGGAATCGTTCTGGAGAGAATCGCGATGCATCGAAGAATCGATTATTATTCCCACCCCTATAACCCACACACTACTGGTCTACGATGGTTAGAACCAACACACTACTGGTCTACGATGGTTAGAACCAGGCCCTACCTCATCTATGAGGGGCTTCAGGGTGACCTGGAGGTAGTGCATCCCAGCCAGCTTCATGCTCTCGTCGATGCATTTTGATGTCAGGGAGTTTCCTCTGAAGATGGTGTTGGGGTCCCTGCACACAGCTTTGTGGTGGGGGGGGTCTCCGTGTAATTTGCGGTTCTGAGTCGCGAGGGAAGGTGACAGACCATCCGTCTATATATAGAGAATCACCAAGGTTGTGATGGGGGTGCTCCGTTAATGCTATATTGCAGCAATCCCGATGGGGGGTTTTTGGGGGGGGTGCGTGCTGTGAAAATTCGCGGTGCCCATCAAATCTCACCAGATGGGGGGGGGCGGTGTGAGGTCTCCGTTAATGCTTGTGTGGGCATGAGTACATCATAAGACAGTGGGGCAACATCGGTTTAGGCATCAAACACCAAGCGTTTAGTCGCGAGAGGCATGGATGTCCAAACTGCACTTATCTCGCGCTCAAACGCATTTTGCAGCCACGCACACAATAACCTCATAAGACGCTATTGCCCAATGATCCCTCTGTATGTATCTTGTGCTGGTGCACCTCTACTTGCTTCCCTACCGTTTTGGAGTTGGGGGGTTATTGCATTCGAGAGTAGTTCACAATTCTTTTTCACAATAGGCGCTTGTGTGTTTCTAAGCGGTTAAACAGTAAAAGGTGATGGGTCTTCACAACTTTCATGGAAACGTTTATCCGACCTTACCAATGCTTGTGTGGGCATGAGTACCTACTAAGATGGCGCCGTACGTGATGGCTGCCGTGTTGCGAGCTCTCGTATGCCGACGAGGTTTTTTGTTATTTATTCTTTTAATTGCGACTATCTTTGCACAAGAAGTTAGCAGCAAGTTCACTTACGACAGTTGTACACTTCTGGAGGGGGGGGGGGGGGGGGGGGGGGGGGGGGGGGGAGGGGGGGGGGGGGGTGATAAGGTGGAGGGGGGTGCTCCGTTAATTTGCGGTTCTGATGGGGGGGGGTGCTCCGTTAATTTGCGGTTCTGATGGGGGCGGGGTGCTCCGTTAATTTGCGGTTCTGATGGGGGGGGGGGTGCTCCGTTAATTGGTGGGGACATGTCCCCAGCGTCCCCACTAAATTCTACGCCCATGCTCGGTACCATGCGCAGTTGCTATTAAACATCCATAAACGACAACTCGGTTGCATCTCTTTATTTCAATATTCCTTGGCTAAGAATATTACAAGGTTAACGTTGCGTTGCCAAAGTGGTATCGGTGCGGTTGTATCGGAGTAGTTTAACGAGTACGAGTACGAGTACATGAGCACAGTATCGGACCGATACCGAATACCGGTATCGGTATCGGTGCATCCCTACTTATAACCATCGTAGACCAGAAACTGTGTGTGTTCTAACCATTGTAGACCAGTAGTGTGTGGGTTCTAACCATCGTAGACCAGTAGTGTGTGGGTTCTAACCATCGTAGACCAGTAGTGTGTGGCTTCTAACCTGTCATGTTTGTTTTCTACAGATCTGTACAAATTACAAGCCGTGTGAAATCGACCCGGTCCGACTAAAAGAGTCAGAGAACCTTGAGACAAACCGGGTGTGTGTGTGTGTGTGTGTGTGTGTGTGTGTGTGTGTGGTGTGTGTGTGTGTGTGTGTGTGTGTGTGTGTGTGTGTGTGTGTGTGTGTGTGTGTGTGTGTGTGTGTGTGTGTGTGTGTGTGTGTGTGTGTTCCAGTATATAACGTGTGTGTGCTCCTGCAGGAGAACCTGAGGCTGTATGTGGAGAGAGTCCTGTCCCTCATCACGGCCTCGGGGGTCCGCTGCCCCTCCCTCATGTGTGACCTCTTCTCCTCCCTCAGGGAGTCTGCAGCCTCCCGTTTCCACGGTGACCTGCCTATTTGTGTGTTTGTAGATGAGGAGGTGCTGTGAGGAGGTGCACTACTCAGCGGTTAGAACACACACACACACACACACACACACACACATCACACACATCACACACACACACACACACACACACACACACACACACACACACACACACACACACACACACACACACACACACACACACACACACACACACACACACCCACACCCTTCACCTCTAGGCACTCACTGTGTGTGGTTGACCTCTCGGTCAGAGTTTTTCAACCTTTTGTGAGCCAAGGCACATTTTTTACATAAATCCTGCGGCACACAACCAACCAAACATGTTACAAAATGACACATTAAGATAAGATAAGATAAGGTTGACCTCTAGGTTGACCTCTAGGTACTCACTGTGTGCGGTTGACCTCTGCGTGTGCGATGGCTCTGAGGAAGGGCAGGATCTGACCCCCGTGCAGGAAGAGACGCACCAGGGGAACGGCAGCTTCCTGTTTCTCCCGACACACTTCCCCTAAAATATGAGCAGCTGACGCAGACACAGGCTGCACATACACACACACACACACACCCCTTCTCATATCTCTGACCTCTGACCCCGCCAGCCCTCTCAGATGTATTACAGTGCTCTGTTCAAACTACAGCCAATGGTCTTCTGCTCCTTCTATAGACGGACCGTAGCTCACCTGTACGCTAGCAGAGCGGCCGTAGCTCACCTGTACGCTAGCAGAGCGGCCGTAGCTCACCTGTACGCTAGCAGAGCGGCCGTAGCTCACCTGTACGCTAGCAGAGCGGCCGTAGCTCACCTGTACGCTAGCAGAGCGGCCGTAGCTCACCTGTACGCTAGCAGAGCGGCCGTAGCTCACCTGTACGCTAGCAGAGCGGCCGTAGCTCACCTGTACGCTAGCAGAGCGGCCGTAGCTCACCTGTACGCTAGCAGAGCAGCCGTAGCTCACCTGTACGCTAGCAGAGCGGCTGTAGCTCACCTGTAGGCTAGCAGAGCAGCCGTAGCTCACCTGTACGCTAGCAGAGAGCAGCAGCAGCTCTCTGAGGGCGGTGTAACAGTGGGAGGAGAAGACGTGGTCCTCGGTGTAGACGATGTTCAGACGGAGAGACCCCAGATCCTCCACCACCCTGCCCCCACCATCTCTGGGCTGCAGGAAGTACCTACACACACGCGCACACGCACACACACACACACACACACACACACTCTGGTTTATTCTTGTGTATTTCCGGGTGGCTGAGAGATGTCTGGTGTTTGGTTACGATGTTTAAAGATAAGATAAGATAAGATAAGATAAGATCAAACTTTATTCATCCCGAAGGAAATTCTTGTGCCAGAGGTTGCATCGCAATAGAATAGACAGTAGACAAATAAACAATAGAATAATAAAAATAAAATAAATATAAAATGTAATGGGATAAGGATCAGGTTAGCTCGGTGTCGTATCGGGACAAACAACCAGTAAAACCAGTAAACATAAACCAGTCAGGTAAAGGGTCTCACCAGGCGTCATGGAACCCGGTCGGACCCAGCACCTTCAAAGGAACACGAACTCCACCCAGAAACTCGTCTCCAAATTTCAGATTGCTGGCGTTCCATAGGTCCACTCTGTCAACCAATCAGAATGCAGCATCTGGTCATCTTATGCTGAAATGTACCAATATATCACTAATGGTACATAAAGATTTGAATACAAGATGAATAAAGATTTGAGACCAGTGTCAAGCATTCATAATTGCTAGGTGGCTGGTGGTACCAGTCTCCTAGTGATGGAGGTACCAGCCTCTTAGTGATGGAGGTACCAGCCTCTTAATGATGGCGGTACCAGCCTCTTAGTGATGGTGGTACCAGTCTCTTAGTGATGGTGGTACCAGTCTCTTAGTGATGGTGGTACCAGCCTCTTAGTGATGGTGGTACCAGTCTCTTAGTGATGGTGGTACCAGTCTCTTAGTGATGGTGGTACCAGTCTCTTAGTGATGGTGGTACCAGTCTCTTAGTGATGGTGGTACCAGTCTCTTAGTGATGGTGGTACCAGTCTCTTAGTGATGGTGGTACCAGTCTCTTAGTGATGGTGGTACCAGTCTCTTAGTGATGGTGGTACCAGTCTCTTAGTGATGGTGGTACCAGTCTCTTAGTGATGGTGGTACCAGCCTCTTAGTGATGGTGGTACCAGTCTCTTAATGATGGCGTATCTTACTTGTTGAGTGGAGTGCTCAGGCTAATGGCTACTAATGTTTGGAGGTAGGTAGGTCTGTGTGTGTGTGTGTGTGTGTGTGTGTGCAGGTGAGGAGGTGCTCATTGTGTGTGTGTGTGTGTGTGTCTGTGTGTGTGTGCAGGTGAGGAGGTGCTCGTGTGAGTGTATATGTGTATATGTGTTTGTGTGTGTGTGTGTGTGCAGGTGAGGAGGTGCTCATGTGTGTGTGTGTGTGTGTGTGTGTGTGTGTGTGTGTGCAGGTGAGGAGGTGCACTACTCAGCGGTTAGCAGCTTCATCTTCCTCCGGTTCTTCGCTCCGGCCATCTTGTCTCCCAGCCTCTTCCAGCTCCGCCCCCACCACCCGGTGAGACATACCTCTATATGACGTAGTTCTATATCATAGATCTAGTTCTATATGACGTAGTTCTATATCATAGATCTAGTTCTATGTGGAGTCTAGAAAATAGACTCCACCCATTAAATCATCTAGAAGGAATAGAAGGGTTTGTGATGCCTAATGGACACCTTGTGATGTCATCTCTCCCAGGACCCGCCCACCTCCAGGACTCTCACTCTGATCTCCAAGACGGTGCAGACGCTGGGGAGTCTGGCCACGCCCACTTCTGTGAGCTCCTCTCAAGCTCAGTCTGCTGTCATCCTGTCAATCACTACCCTGACCACCATTCACCTGTCTCTCTCTCTCACCTGTTTGTCTGTCTCCCTGTCTGTCTGTCTGTCTGTCTGTCTGTCTCTCTGTATCAAGGCTAACTTTAAGGAATCCTACATGGCTGCGTTCTATGAGTTCTTCAATGAGCAGAAATATGGAGACGCTGTGAAGAATGTGAGTAAAGCTGAATCAAGAAGACATGAGAACACCACTACCAGTACAGTAGTAGTACTACTACTACAGTAGTAGTAGTACTACGAGCAGTAGCAGTACTCCACTACCACAGTAACACATCTCCCCTCTGTAGTTCCTGGATCTGATCTCGTCGTCTGGACACTGGGACCAGAAAAGCATTGAGTCTCCTGTCTTGCTGAAGGAGGGGTACGTATCACTTATATTTATCATATTTATCATGGTTACTGATATATCATAGTTATCATGGTTACTGATATATCATAGTTATCATGCTTACTCATATATCATAGTTATCATGGTTACTGATATATCATAGTTATCATGGTTACTCATATATCATAGTTATCATGGTTACTCATATATCATAGTTATCATGGTTACTCATATATCATAGTTATCATGGTTACTGATATATCATAGTTATCATGGTTACTCATATATCATAGTTATCATGGTTACTCATATATCATAGTTATCATGGTTACTGATATATCATAGTTATCATGGTTACTCATATATCATAGTTATCATGGTTACTGATATATCATAGTTATCATGGTTACTGATATATCAGTTCTCATGCTTACTCATATATTATAGTTATCATGGTTACTGATATATCATAGTTATCATGGTTACTGATATATCATAGTTATCATGGTTACTCATATATCATAGTTATCATGGTTACTGATATATCATAGTTATCATGGTTACTCATATATCATAGTTATCATGGTTACTCATATATCATAGTTATCATGGTTACTGATATATCATCGTTATCATGGTTACTCGTATATCTTAGTTATCATGGTTACTCATATATCATAGTTATCATGGACACAGTGTTGCCGTGGTGATGACAGTGTTGCCGTGGTGATGACAGTGTTGCCGTGGGGATCGTCTCTCCAGGGTGATGATCAAACGGGCGCAGGGGCGGAAACGATTCGGGATGAAGAACTTCAAGAAGCGATGGTTCCGTCTGACCAACCAGGAGTTCACCTACCACAAAACCAAAGGTCATCTCCATGGTTACACAACACCTGAGACCTTATAAACTGCTAGATCAAAAATGTAAAATAGCCTTAACATTTTGTATTTTTTTCAGATTTTTTTCTGATTAAGAGATATATACAGTATATATATATATATGTGTTTATCTATGATCATTTGGTTAAAAAAAGAAAGTATAATGCTTGTGAGGAATCATTAACAGTAATAAGTGAACATAGATAGACAGTCTCCTATGAATCTTATTAAATGCATTCATTATTTAAAGGTAAACATATTATATATTGAAGATTATATCAAACAAGTATCTCTCCATGTCACTCTCTCGCCTTCTGACCCCTGCACTAAAGACTATTTAGAGAACAACAAAGAACACTCAAAAGAATCTGTTCATTTTATACCATGGTAATTCATTTGTTGAGTGATATTCAGTGATGGCTGTGTGAACGTGTAGGCCGAGACATGGATACTATACGTACAGGGATACATGGATACTATACGTACAGTGATACATGGATACTATACGTACAGTGATACATGGATACTATACGTACAGTGATACATGGACACTACGTACAGTGATACATGGATACTATACGTACAGTGATACATGGACACTATACGTACAGGGATACATGGATACTATACGTACAGGGATACATGGACACTATACGTACAGTGATACATGGATACTATACGTACAGGGATACATGGACACTATACGTACAGTGATACATGGATACTATACGTACAGTGATACATGGATACTATACGTACAGTGATACATGGACACTATACGTACAGGGATACATGGACACTATACGTACAGTGATACATGAATACTATACATACAGGGATACATGGACACTATACGTACAGTGATACATGGATACTATACGTACAGGGATACATGGACACTATACGTACAGTGATACATGGATACTATACGTACAGGGATACATGGACACTACGTACAGTGATACATGGACACTATACGTACAGGGATACATGGATACTATACGTACAGTGAGACATGGATACTATACGTACAGGGATACATGGATACTATACGTACAGTGATACATGGATACTATACGTACAGGGATACATGGATACTATACGTACAGTGATACATGGATACTATACGTACAGGGATACATGGATACTATACGTACAGGGATACATGGATACTATACATACAGGGATACATGGATACTATACGTACAGTGAGACATGGATACTATACGTACAGGGATACATGGATACTATACGTACAGGGATATACTATACGTACAGGGATACATGGATACTATACATACAGGGATACATGGATACTATACGTACAGTGATACATGGATACTATACGTACAGTGATACATGGATACTATACGTACAGGGAGACACTGATAGTGGTGTGTCTCTGTTGACGTATTCATGTCCTGTGTAATTCCTCTTGTGTCCAGGAGAGGGAGCTCTGTGCAGCATCCCCATAGAGAACATCCTAGCAGTGGAGAGACTAGAGGAAGAGTCTTTCAAGATGAAAAATGTGAGAATAAACTGTGACTATTATCACATTAACTTCAACTGTTAACAATGCACTTATCATTTTTGTGTACGTTCCTAATCTCCTATTTGTGAATATTCCTCACATCTGATGTGTTCTCTGCTTTTAAACTCATGTCTCCTCTTGTTTTGCGTGTTAACCACTTTGTTAGCGTTAGCAGCAAACATCAACAGGTGTATTAAAGTAGGCCCTGACCTCTGACCCCAGATGTTCCAGGTGGTGCAGCCCGAGCGTGCGCTCTACATCCAGGCTAACAACTGTGTGGAGGCCAGTGACTGGATGGACATCCTCTCCAAGGTCAGCCAGTGCAACCGGCGGCGCCTGAGCACCTTCCACCCCTCGGCCCACCTCCACGGCCACTGGCTCTGCTGCGGCCTGGCCGCCGACGCTGCAGCAGGCTGCACGCCCTGCACCGGGTCAGTACCAGTAGCACCCTGCACTGGGTCAGTACCAGTACCACCCTGCACCGGGTCAGTACCAGTAGCACCCTGCACCGGGTCAGTACCAGTAGCACCCTGCACCGGGTCAGTACCAGTACCACCCTGCACTGGGTCAGTACCAGCACCACCCTCACACACACACACACATCACATCACTAACATGTGTGTGTGTGTGTGTGTGTGTGTGTGTGTGTGTGTGTGTGTGTGTGTGGTGTGTGTGTGTGTGTGTGTGTGTGTGTGTGTGTGTGTGTGTGTGTGTGTGTGTGTGTGTGTGTGTCCAGGGGTCTACCAGACAACATCCAGTTGGATGTGGACGGAGATCGGGAGACGGAGAGAATCTACTCTCTGTTCAGCTGCTATATGAGCAAGCTGCTCAAGATGCAAGGTGTGTTT
Organism: Coryphaenoides rupestris; assembly: GCA_002895965.2. NCBI lineage: Eukaryota > Metazoa > Chordata > Actinopteri > Gadiformes > Macrouridae > Coryphaenoides > Coryphaenoides rupestris. The sequence goes on from PIJE02000300.1 coordinate 161,498, forward strand.
GTGTGTGTGTGTGTGTGGCTTGTGGGTGTAGTATAACTCTGTTGCTATGGGACAGAGGCTTGTGGGTGTAGTATAACTCTCTCTGTGTTGCTATGGGACAGAGGCTTGTGGGAGCAGGTCTGTGTACGACGGTCCTGAGCTGGAGGAGTACTCCAGCTTCGTGATCGAGGAGCCCCAGGAGACGTACCAGACCCTGCGGCTGCTGGTGGCCGCCGTGCAGACGCTGGAGCAGAGACATGAGTCGTACCGCCAGGACCAGCTCACCAAGACCAAGATCGGCAGCCAGTGGGTCAACACAGTGAACTAGTTGAATAACACCGTGAACTAGTTGAATAACACCATGAACTAGTTGAATAACTTGAACTTATTTTGCGTTATCGTCACAGGATATTACTAACGCTGGTTCTGTGTTTTCAGGGAACATCCGATCGGAGATAAAAGCTTCCAGTGCGACATCGGCCAGCAGTCAGAGAGCACCACCTACTCCATCTGAGACCCGCCCACTCCACCTAAGCTCCGCCCATGTGGACTGATACCACAACAACTGAGACCACCAGAATTTCTTTCATTGAAGAAATATGACATCAATTTTAACAACTTACTTACTCCAACTTATTTTAAAATGTTATTTTTCTAAAAACAGAAGAGGAGGGAAAGCTTCATATTAACATAATATTAATAGAATGATAACATAATGATAACAGCTATGGACTGAATGAACGTTTATTTCAGCATTATTTCACATTGGGAGCATGAGAAGAGAGATTGTGGTCACTAGTGCTGGGACCACAGGACCACCGGACCACCGGACCACCGGACCCCAGGACCACCGGACCACAGACCCCAGGACACCGGGACCACGGGACTACCGGACCACCGTTTCACACCCATGCCACCACTTCCATGGCTAAGAAGTTTTATTTGTTGTATTTTATCATTTTAATTGTATATGAAAGGTTGTTTCTTTGTATGGACTCGTGTTGGGGGAATTTATTGACCTCAGGGAGGAGAGGAGAGGCGTTCATGACACTTATTGGGACTTAGGCTAGGCTAGGCTAGGCTGTTAGCATCCAGCAGTTCCCCCCAAACCTCCCTGATCCTTAGCATCACTCTGCTAACATGTTAACATGCTCATTACTGGGTTTGATTCTGATGTTCAACTTTTAAAAAGAAACACCAACAGGAAGTGTCCATCAACACATGAATAGGGAACATTAGAATAGAATAGAATAGAACTTTATTTATCCCGAAGGAAATTCTTGTGCCAGGTTACATACATTACATTAGTTTAAACCTTCACTATGTCCTGGGGTACAGTACAGTACCCTAACCCTGTCAGAGAGTACCTTAACCCTAACCCTGTCAGAGAGTACCTTAACCCTAACCCTGTCAGACAGTACCCTAACCCTAACCCTGCCAGAGAGTACCTAACTCTAACCCTGTAAGAGAGTCACCTAACTCTAACCCTGTCTGACAGTGTCAGTGTCAGGGTACTCTCTGGCAGGGTTAAGGTACCCTAACAGTACCCTAACCCTGACCCTGTCAGATGGTATTGTACCCTAACCCTGACCTTGTCAGACATACAGTAGAGTTTTTATTCCAGAAGGTGAGTTCCGTGCCAAAACATTTCAGGACCGTGTTTAGACCAGACCCACTGCTACCGGTTTAGCTACTTTTCATTCTCTACAAATGATCTGGAACCTTTTAAATGAATTGAATCTCTCATGTATATTTTACCTTGAAATATTTATCTTCCTACATGTGACTCAAGTCTTCCAGGGTTTCAACCACTCGGTGTAATTCAATGTTAGAGGTTCCAGCCCTCCTTTTGTGAGATACGATATGATAGTACAGTAATCATGATCCAATGACCTCCTCTCCCTCCTAACGTTTTGTACAAAGTCACTGTTCCTGTTTATAGGAAACTGCCAAGGAACTGAGCTGATGTCCGCTAGCGATAAACCGCAGGGTCGTTGGTCTCCACTAGAGGGCGTGGTTTTACATTCACTGCCAACACAACACAACTGTTTCATATTTTTAATACCTCCGAAAACTTTGCCATAGTAGCTGAAAGGTTGTATGTTGTGAGATGTGTCTGCTCATGATCTAGTGAGATGGTACTAGATGGTACTAGAATACTCTCTAAAGTCTGATTCAACAAGTACTCAAGGGAGAACAGTGTGTTTTGTATTCTATATTTTAAAGGTATTCCACTAAGAAATATGTACATAAACTGTGTAATGAAAGAATCAATAACAGTGAAGCCCTACATGGTGTGTTTTGTTGCCTTTTTCACTCTTTCTGCCTCTCTGTCTGTCTACCTATATATATGATATATGAATATACTCTATTCACTATTCAAAGATTGAGTGTGTGTGTGTCTGTATGTGTCTGTGTGTCTGTGTGTATATTCTCTGCATGAACGACTCTGGTTTTAATCAATAGACTCAAAGTCCTGCTGCGCCTGACAACACACACACACACATAGACACACACAGACACTCAACCCACCATCGGAGGGTTTAATAGGACAGTTGACGGTAGGACAGTTCACTATAGGACAGTTGAGGGTAGGACAGCAGGACAGTTGAAGGAAGGACAGTAGGACAGTTGACGGTAGGACAGTTGACAGTAGGACAGTTGACGGTAGGACAATTGACGGTAGGACAGTTGAAGGTTGACAGTAGGACAGTTGAGAGTAGGACAGTTGAAGGTTAACAGTAGGACAGTTGAAGGTTGACAGTAGGACAGTTGAAGGTTAACAGTAGGACAGTTGAAGGTTGACAGGACAGTTGAAGGTTGACAGTAGGACAGTTGACGGTAGGACATGTGGACAAGACTGACCTGTTGCCTCCTGGCACTGCTGGTGCTCGGCGACGCTCATCAATGTAAGTATTGATCATCTGATCAGGGATCGATCTGGGGGAGGATATGTTATATATATCTATATATATATACAGTTGTATAACAGTTATATCTAACTGTTATATAGTTCTATGTAACTGTACATGTATATGTAGAGAGGTATCAGCTGCAGGCCCTGTAACAGTTGGTTCCTCATGTCGTTTCTGGTAAAAAAAAAAAAAAAGATTTCGCAACTCAACCAAATCCTCCCGCAGGTTAACTACTGACTAGAGTTAACCCTGTTTCTACTAACTAGAGGGTCAGAGGGACTAGAGGGTCCCCTGAGCGACGGGGTCAGCAGTCGCTCAGGAGGTAAGAGCAACAGTTTGGCAGTCTGGCAACAGGAATGGTTAGACACCTAACCCTACCTGCTCCCCCTAACTAAGTGTGGAGGTGTCCCTGAGCAAGACACCACCTAACCCTACCTGCTCCCCCTAGCTAAGTGTGGAGGTGTCCCTGAGCAAGACACCACCTAACCCTACCTGCTCCCCCTAGCTAGCAGTGTGGAGGCTGTCCCTGAGCAAGACACCACCGACCCTTACCTGCTCCCCCTAACTAAGTGTGGAGGTGTCCCTGAGCAAGACACCACCTAACCCTACCTGCTCCCCCTAGCTAAGTGTGGAGGTGTCCCTGAGCAAGACACCACCTAACCCTACCTGCTCCCCCTAGCTAAGTGTGGAGGTGTCCCTGAGCAAGACACCACCTAACCCTACCTGCTCCTCCTAGCTAAGTGTGGAGGTGTCCCTGAGCAAGACACCACCTAACCCTACCTGCTCCTCCTCCTAGCTAAGTGTGGAGGTGTCCCTGAGCAAGACATCTAACCCTAACTACTCCATGTTGGTTGTTACCTTGCATGGTTGACACCGCCGTCGGTGTATGAATGAGTGAATGACAGGCAACTGTCAAGCACTTTGGATAAAAGTGCCTCGTATAAATGCAATCCAGGTCGGTCATAGTCCATTGTAGAGTGGCTGATCTGGAGCCAGCAATCTCATGATCTAATGTTCTTCGAATTAATTCATCTCCATAGTTTTTAGTTCTGTGTGTGGTTTGTTGTGTGTGTGCGTGTGTAGAGTTCTTGACAGCGTGGATCAGCCTCTGTGTTCCTACGAGGAGGAGGAGGCTAACTCCTTTTGGAGGAACTCTGAGGTAGGGAGCCTGGAAGCAGGAGTTGTGAGGAGCTCTGCAGACAGCGGAGAGGCCCGGAGGTGTTCGAGAACCAGGCGGAGACGGTGCGATTCATTATCATCTCATTATCTCATCAAACCAGTATCCTTAAGGACGTTCCTCCTCTAGGTCTCTACACTACGTTATGGGAAGGTTTAGGACCTGTTACTATAGGACGTTTTTCTAGGTCTCTACACTACGTTATGGGAAGGTTTAGGCGGCTTAGCCGGCTGTTTGAACCACCAACCACACACACTCCACAGCATCTTGTTGTTGTCAACATGTTTTGATGGTATTTCAAGATACCAATTTCTAGGTCCCCTAAGGGTTCTGCAAAAGTTACTGTCATCTTACTTAAATTAGGCCAATGAGAGGGAAGATGATGCAAGGACCAACAAGTAACATTCTAGGTTGGTCCCCTGAAAGCTCCTGTAATGTTACCAAAGGTTCTGAAAAGGTTCTGGGAACGTGATGGTAAAGCCTATAGTAAGGGTCCCCTAAATGTTCCCATAACATTATGGGAATGTTCTCTTAAGTCTGCCAAATACATTCCCCCTACCTTTTAAAGAACTCCACATCATGACGCCCGGGAACATTCTGGGAACGTCTTAAGGCAATATCTTTTACGCCAGCAGAGATGTTCTGGGAACATTCTGGGAATGTACAATGTCTTACTGGGTGACCCCCTAAAGTAATTTAGGGAACATTATTATAAGACCAACTTCGACCACTATGGGAACGTTGTGATTAACTCGTCAATGAAACGTTCCCACATGATCAAGCGTATGATCAACCTTATGGGAACATTCATACCTTCTCTTACTATCAAACTATGTATTATCTTACGATCAAACAGTTTTTATCTTTTATTATCATCCATCTATTTTATATCTTACTGTCAAACTATTTCTTAGTACGTACATTTGTAATGTTTGTTTGTCTTGTTTATTTTTAGGACTACTTCTACCCTATCTACATTGGTAAGTCATCCAGATAACTATTATTTAGTTATGTCAGTTTTACAGACAGCCAGACGGACAAATTGTAATATTGTAACATATTTAATTAAATAAATGTCTTAGATCAGCTGCTGCTCCTAAGAGATTCTATTTTACTACGAACTGTTCTTTCAACATACATCATCCTGTGATGCACCTGGACACACGGTCAGTGATGTTTCCTGTGTTCTTTGGGTGTTTCGGGTCTTCCAACTATCAGACACCCTCCTCCAGGTGACCCAGCCGTTGTTGATCAAGCCCCAGCTTGTGTCCAGGTAGCTCTACCCCACCCACAGCCCTCCCCTCCTGATCCACAGCCATCTTGAGCCAACTTCCACTGCCTCAGTGACCAACTTGATGGCCCTTCGACTGGCCCCTGTGATGCCCAGCATGTTGTAGGCTCTGCAGAGGGACTGGCCAGCGAACCCTCTGCATCCCACCTCAATGGGCTCACACCTCGCTCGCCACCCATTGCTCCGGCATTCCTCCCCCGGCTCAGCGTAATTTGCCCTCTATCTCTTGTTGGCCTGCTCGATGCAGTCCTCCCAGGGAACTGTGAGGTCTAGAACGACAATCTGCTTGGATGCCTCTGAGATTAACACCATGTCTGGCCTTAGTGTTGTTGCAACAGCAGTTTCTGGGAAGGAACTTGAGTTGCTTCCCCACAACTGTAAGCTCCCAGGCTTGTGCCATTGAGAGTAGGCCAGAGGAGGTGGCCCTGGCCAGGGCCGGCTCTAGGCATTTAGGTGCCTTCGGCGAGATTATGATTTGATAGCCCCCCCCCCCCCCCCGGCTGCCGGTGCCACTGACCCCCACCACCGCATTACCCCACCAGTACTGCCTCATCACCACCAGTACTGCCTCATCACCACCCACACATTCTACAGTAAAACTATGGACAACAAACAACAGACACCAAAAGACAAAAATATGTATTTTTATAAATTAAAATTACTTTTCAAGTGTTTAGTCAGGAATACAAAGCCAACCTGATTTATCAGAAAACAAGCTATAAATAAACATAAGGAACATCTTTAGATGTCGAACTATCAACACGCTATAAAACAGAAATCGCTTGTAAGTCACGCAAGAGACGAGTAGGGAATGGAAAAATTCAACAACAACAACAACAATTGCATGATGGGGGGGCACCACATTCAATAGAGACAGTAGGGAATGAAATTAATGTAATTACAAAAATTATCTTTTTATAAAAAAATATTTTTTAATAAAAAAGTCAAGTGCCACTGCGCCTGTGTGCCCCCACTGGCCATTTGTTGCCCTAGGCGACCGCCTAACTTGCCTATGCCCAGAACCGGCCCTGGCCCTGGCAGCTGGTGTTGGCTTCTCCCCAGCCCTGACAAAAGCGGTGGTTTTCTTTACTGGGCGCAGACACCAGCGGTAGCGCCCCTCGCCCAGGGCTCTGGAACAGCTTCTGAAGATGTACTCCAGGTTCTCTCTCTTCAGACACAGAGGGCAAGTTGGTGACTCCACCTTCCCCCAACAGACCGTTGGACGGTCTCAGTAGAACGTCATAGACAGACTCCCTGCTTACTGCAGCAACAGTCAGCAGTTCCTCGAGTGATGACCGAACCTCCTATCCTTCCTCTTTGCCTTGTTGTAGTGAGGTGTAGTGCTGCTACCCAAGCCAGCCCTCCCACGAGTCACTGCTCCGACCAGCGTCCTGTGTCTTAGCTGTGACTCCGCAACATCTACGGCCTCTGCTGCCCCCCACTTCCATCCAGTCTTGACCTCAATCCCAGCCTGAGAGGCTTTTGGGTAGCAGGGCTCTGTATTGAAGCACCTCCCTAGTACAGGTCACCGTGAACTCCTCATTCAGGCTGCTGATGGGAAGCTTCAGCTTGTTATTGTTGGCCATATAAAGCGATGCTTTGTAAACCCAAATGGGTTTGCTCAGCCTCTTTAACTCCTGCATGAACTGGTGGATCTTGCTTGCTCTGTTGTTCATGGTGTTTTTCAGGCGCTTCTCTGCTCTCCTCTCCTCCAGTCCGAACCGCTCAGCTGGCTAACAATGATGGTGGTCATTGACTGGAGGCGTTGATCAGCTTCACCCTTGGCCATTGCTTCCAAAATGGCATCGGCATCTTCATCAAACTAGAGCCACACCTTCTCCTTGTAGGCTTGAGGCCACCTCACCCGACGCTGTTCTGTTCTTTTGTGCTCTGCGTGGATCTAGGGCTTGTGTCACAGATTCCGGGCACTGTGGGGTGACTCCGGGGCTGGCTCCTCCTCCGTCTCACCAGGGGTAGACCCTGAGTGCTGTGACACTTTTCATCACTTTTGACACTTTTCATCTTCAGGCCACGTGGGTTCATCTTGCTGCAAACATATTTTCCGTACTCGTTGTTGTGTTTCCATTGCCAGTCCTCTTCCCCCCAAGGGGGGGAAGAGGACGGACCAAAGAGCACCAACACATGTAGGTTGATCGGTAGCTTTCTGTGGGTTCTTCCTCTCACAAGATGCAGGTCGGGCTGCTAACCCTCACTGTGTGTGTGTGTGTGTGTGTGTGTGTGTGTGTGTGTGTGTGCGCGCGTGCGTGCGTGTGTCTGTGTGTGTGTGGTTCTCCGCATGACTAGCTTGTTAGATGATGAGAACACCTTTCTGTTCCAGTGTGTCTGGGTTCTCATCGAGGCACCAACCACAACTCAGACTCCGCCTCCGTACCACCTGAGCTACGCACCTGTATCACAGGTAATACTGCAGCTATTTCTACTAGTGCTACTAATACTAGAACTGATACGAAAGGAACTGTAATACTAGTACTGATATGAACTACTGGTGACTACAGTTATATTGTATGTGTATATAGATAATATATAGATATATATATGCATATCTATGCCTATGTATGTATATTTACAATTATAATATTTAGAACAATTGTGATTATGAAATGATATTTTTGGTATTTAATGTCATACATTTGTCATGAAGTGATTATAGTATCATTATATTACACACACATATGCAGTACATATACACAATTTCGTATGTTGACCGTGTGTGTGTGTGTGTGTGTGTGTGTGTGTGTGTGTGTGTGTGTGTGTAGAGATCATTAATCAGTGCCTCCCCTACCCCTGCTATAAGGAGGGTTCTGAGAGATGTGTGGACGGACACGCCTCCTTCACATGTGTGTGTCGGGTGGGCTGGAGGGGCCCACGCTGTGAGGAGGGTGAGTAGTGATCTGTAGTGACTCCTCCTCCTCATCATTTACATTTACATTTACATTTAGGGCATTTGTCAGACGCTTTTATCCAAAGCGACCTACAAAGAGTACATTTGTAGAAGGAGACAGCAATATATCACTGTAGTAGATAAAGATAAGAATAGAACAGGTTTAGAGCATTCATAGTTACAAGGAAGGAACAAGTTTCATAATTGCGAAGTTGCCTGCATAATACACACCAGGCACACCAATACCAGGTACTCCAACACTAGGTACTCCAACACCAGGCACACCAAAACTGGTGTTGGAGTACCTGGTGTTGGAGTACCTGGTGTTGGAGTACCTTGCGTACCTGGTTGACTCAACGTGTTGTCTTCTATGGCTCTCTTGCTCCTCTATAGTTCACCGTAACTTGGAAGTTAAATATTAGAACAACACGTAGTATTGATTATAATAATATCCTGATCTGTTTGTGTCGTTCAATAGATATTGACGAGTGTTCGGACCCAGAGTTCCCTGCAGGCTGCAATCAGAAATGTCTCAACTTCCCCGGAGGCTTCGAGTGTATGTGTGAAAAGGGTTTCTACCCCGTCCATAGCATCAACTGCATTGGTGAGGACCTAACCATCATACTGTAACCTGGTGTTATATAACCTAACCATCGTACTGTAACCTGGTGTTATATAACCTAACCGTCGTACTGTAACCTGGTGTTATATATATTTACAGTACTACAGTAATGCATTAGTACTGTGACAGTAGTACTATGTACTATAGTGAGTACTAAAGTCAGATGGTCATAACCTACTATACAGTACTATAGTGAGACATGTATGAATCATGCGTGATGTTTCCAGATGTTGTATGAATCATGCGTGATGTTTCCAGATGTTGTATGAATCATGCGTGATGTTTCCAGATGTTGTATGAATCATGCGTGATGTTTCCAGATGTTGTATGAATCATGCGTGATGTTTCCAGACATCGATGAGTGCCGCCAGTACCCCAGCATCTGTGCGGCTCCAGCAACATGTATGAACACTCCGGGGTCCTTCGAGTGTCGCTGTGCTGAGGGCTTCAAATACAACCTGACCTCCAAGAGCTGCTCTGGTGAGCCACAGGGGGCGCTAAAACACCACGTTAGATACAACATGTATCAGGTGGGCTGTATCATGTTATAATATTATAATGTTATAATATTATAATGATATCAGGGGGAGTATTCAATGTTGTAATGTTATAGGATATTAGGTGGAGTGTATAATGTAATGTTATAGTGTTGTAGTGTTGTAATGTTGTAATGTTGTAATGTTATAGTGATATTAGGTGGAGTGTATAATGTAATGTTATAGTGTTGTAATGTTATAGTGTTGTAATGTTGTAATGTTATAGTGATATTAGGTGGAGTGTATAATGTAATGTTATAGTGTTGTAATGTTATAGTGTTGTAGTGTTGTAATGTTGTAATGTTATAGGATATTAGGTGGAGTGTATAATGTAATGTTATAGTGTTGTAGTGTTGTAGTGTTGTAATGTTATAGTGTTGTAGTGTTGTAATGTTGTAATGTTCTAATGTTCTAATGTTCTAATGTTGTAATGTTATAGTGATGTTAGCTGTCATGTTATAATGTTAGAAGATTGAGCATATCAAGTGTTTTATGTTTTGAGGTTAAGATGTTTGACCCCTGACCTGTGAGTGTGTTTCCAGATGTGGATGAGTGTGTGCTGGGTGTGTGTGATGGCGTGTGCGTCAACACACCGGGCAGCTTCGCGTGTCACTGTGACGGGAGGGCGGGGCTTCACCTGGGCCACGATGGGCGGAGCTGTGAGCGCGTCCCCGTGTGCCTGCCCCTGCATGACCACACCCACCCCGAGATGCTGTACCTGGGGGAGCACTTCTCTGGCCTGCCCCTCATCTACCTGCTGTACCGCCTCCCCCCCTACACCAGGTATATACTGTGTATATATATATATATATATATATATATACTCATCCCAGAACACACCAGGTATAGTATACTATAGTACACACGACTAATATATGGTAATATACTGTATATATATATACTCATCCCAGAACATACCAGGTATAGTATACTATAGTACACACTACTAATATATGGTAATATATATATATACTCATACACATACTCATAACACACCAGTTATGGTAAACACACACACATACATATATATATATATATATATATATATATATATATACTCATCCCAGATCAGGTAACACTACTATAGTACACACTACTAATATATACTAATATATATACTAGTCCCCGAGCACACCAGGTATAGTATACTTTAAGATAAGATAAAACTTTATACCTATACCTATACCTATACTTTATAGGGTAGAAGTATTCCTAAAAATAAACAAGACAAACAAACATTACAAATGTACGTACTAAGAAATAGTTTGACAGTAAGATATACAAGAGATGGATAGCCTGATAATAAAAGATAAAAACTGTTTGATAGTAAGATAATACATAGTTTGATAGTAAGAGAACTTTAAGATAAAACTAACTATATATCTATATATATATAGTATACACCACTAATAGATATGTTCTTGTTGATGAGCTATTTTCTTGAAACCGCCCTCTGACCCCTGACCTCTGTGGTGCGCCCAGGTTCTCCGCAGAGTTTGACCTGAGGACCTTTGACCCCGAGGGCGTGGTGTTGTACGCTGAGGCCAAGCCAGGCTCTTGGTTCCTGCTGGGCCTGCGAGACGGAACCATTGAAGTCCAGTTCAAAAACCAGCACAGCTTCAAGGTCACTAGTGGAGGGAGAGCCATCAACACTGGAGAGTGGCATGTAGTGAGTATACTATACTACTATACTACTATAAAACTATACTGCTATACTATTATAAAACTATACTGCTATACTACTATGCTACTATACTACTACTATACTGCTATTCTACTATACTCCATACTACTATACTACAACGATACTACAATACACAGCTTCAAGGTCAGTAGTGGAGGGGTGGCATGTAGTTGAGTATACTATACTACTATACTACTACAACACAGAGTAGTACTACTATACCACATCCCTACAATACTCTGGTCCGCAGGTCTCCGTGGAGGAGCTGGAGGGCAGCCTGAGTGTGAAGGTCGGGGGGGAGGCGGTGATGAGCATCAGCAGCCCACAGCCACTCTTCCTCTCACACAGCGGGAAGCTGGAGACCAAGATCTTCATCGCTGGGCTGCCCAACCAAACACAAATCCTCAAGCCTGTAAGTCCCCGCCGCTACAACACACATCCTCAAGCCTGTAAGTCCCCGCCGTTACAACACACATCCTCAAGCCTGTAAGTCCCCGCCGTTACAACACACATCCTCAAGCCTGTAAGTCCCCGCCGTTACAACACACATCCTCAAGCCTGTAAGTCCCCGCCGTTACAACACACATCCTCAAGCCTGTAAGTCCCCACTGTTACAACACCCCCCCCCCCCAGCGTTACTAGCGTATCCCCGGAGGAGGTATCTATCGACAGTATATATGTACAGTATATTGTTGTATATATCTACAGTATATATGTATATTGTTGTATGTACCTCAGATGAACCCTCGTCTGGACGGCTGTCTGCGTGGCTGGAACCTGCTGAACCAGGGGTCATCAGGGGTCAAGAGAATCATTCATGGCCATAAGAGTAAACACTGCCTGGTCTCCGTGGAAACGGGCTCCTACTTTCCTGGAGCCGGCCTCGCTCGCTTCAGGATCCCCTACGCCCACGGTGTGTGTGTGTGTGTGTGTGTGTGTGTGGTTGGTGTGTGTGTGTGTGTGTGCGTGTGTGTGTGTGTGTGTTGTGTGTGTGTGGTGTCCGGTGGAAGGTGTGTATCAGGTTATTAATGTGTGTGTGTGGTGTTGTGGGTGTGTGTAGTTGGAGGTGGTGTATCGGTATATATAATGTTGTGTGTGTGTGTGTGTGTAGGTGGAGGTGTGTATCAGGTATATATAATGTGTGTGTGTGTGTGTAGGTGGAGGTGTGTATCAGGTATATATAATATGTGTGTGTGTGGTAAGTGGAGGTGTGTTTCACGGTTAAAATTATGTTTGTGTGTTTTATGTGGAGGTGTGTATGCGGTAAATATACATTGTGTTGTGTGTGTGGTGTGTGTGTGATGTGTGTAGGTGGAGTGTGTGCTATCACGGTATTATACCTGTTGTGGTGTGTGTAGGTTGGAGGTGTGTTATCAGGTTATATCAGGTGTGTGTTGTGTGTGTGTGTAGGTGGGAGCACGTGTCTTATCAGGTATATATAATGTGTGTGTTGTAGGTGCGAAGGTGTGTATCGGGTGGAGGTGCGTCTGAACCTCCGCCCGTCCAGCAGTACCGGGGTCCTCTTCGCTCTCGTCTCCAACAGCTCCGCCCCACTCACCATCGCCGTGGTTACGCAGGGAGAGAACGAGGCGGTAGGAAGCAACCGCCGTCGTTATCCTCCTCATCCTCCACCCTGCATACTTTAGGTGACCTCTGACCTCTGACGTCTGTCTCCAGAACCTGCAGGTGTTCCTCGAGGGGGTTTCTGTAGCAACACTGGACTCCCTGATGCTGTGTTACCCAGAGCGGATGGAGGTGGTGGTGAGCTTCAACACCACCCACCTCCTGGTCTCCGGTGACTCCGCCTCCTCTACCTCCTATGCCCCACCCACCACGCTAGGCCCTGCCCTGCAGAGGCTGGCTGTTGCCATGGAGATGCCCATGGAGACATACATTGGGGGGATGCCTGGTCAGTCACGCTATGCATCTTGTATATACAGTATATATACTGTATATATACTGTATATACAGTATATCTACTGTATATATACTGTATATAAACTGTATGTATACTGTATATACACTGTATATATACTGTGTATATATACACTGTATATATAGTATATGTTATATATGTTGGATATATACTGTATATCTTGTATCTTCTGAAGTATTCTTCATGATGTCTGTGTGTATACTGTATATACAGATGTGTAGTATATATATGTTACATATCTCTGATATATGCATTATATATATATATATATATATATAGACAGTATGTCTTGTATCTTCTGCTGTGTGTGTAGACGGGCTGCCTCTCTGGGCCACACCAGTCTCCGCCTACTACCACGGGTGCCTGGCAGTGCAGGTGAACGGAGTCCAGCTTGACCTGGACGAGGCGGAGGTCAAACACAACAGCATCAAGTCTCACTCCTGCCCCCCCTTCTCCGCCCCCCACACACAGCCACACAGGAAGTGACCTCATCCTCTCAGTCCCTCCCCTCAACAATCAGCCCAGCAGGTGCTGGTGAGCCTGGCTGACAGCAGGAGGAGGGAATGTGAATACGCTGATACATATATACTGTGCTGAGTTGAGAGGGGGAGTATCTGGGGACGTCAGGGTGTGTGGGGACATCTGTGTATGTGGGGACATCAGGGTGTGTGGGGACATCTGTGTATGTGGGGACATCAGGGTGTGTGGGGACTTGAAGTCCTGCTTCTCCACTGGTGTCTGCGTCTAGTGAGTCTATGAAGGTGGTGAAGCAATGTGGAGAGCATTTAGTGCAAATATTATCGCATATTTTGTGAAGTGAAGAATATGAAAATGTGTGAAGTATACATGCACACGTATAGATACAAATATATATATCTATATATATATATATAGATATATATATATCTATATCTATATCTGTCTATATATTGATATATATATAGATATATCTATAGATATAGATATATATCTATATATCTATAGCCACAGGGATAAGGCTTTCTCACTAGAGGGTGCTGAATTCATAGATTAAATCTTTTTACTCTTGGGATAATTAATTATTAACTCGGAAAAAGTTTCCTTTTTTGAAACACGTGATTTGTCGTGAAGTGTTTGTGTTTCTTTGAGTTACATTTTGCTTGATGTCTTGTCTTTTAATAAAAATTGTTGAATATAAATCAGTTTGAACGTGACCACATGGCGACATGTTAAGCATGTTTTACAGTAGATAATATTTTATATATTATGTAATATACTGTATTATTTGTATCCACATTAGAGCCCAGCAGTAAAGCGTCCTGGAGAATAATAAGAAGATAAAGTCAAATAGAAAGTAAAGATCAGTGATGATGAAATGTTTTCCTGAACACAAACAGAAACTAACAGATGTGGGAGTTGATGAACTGTTGAGATTAGAGATAAATAAATAAAAGCTTTCAGTAGAAACACAAGAGAATGTTTTAGTGTGTGTGAGTGTGTGTGAGAGAGTGTGTGTGTGTGAGTGTGTGCGTGTGTGTGTGTGCGTGTGTTAGTGTGTTAGTGTGTGTGCGTGTGTGTGTGCGTGTGCCTGTGTGTGTTAGTGTGTGTTAGTGATCTGCTCTCTGTCATCACAACTTCTCAGAGTCTCTTCTAGCAGGACGTCAGGGTGTGTGGGGACATCAGGGTGTGTGGGGACATCTGGGTGTGTGGGGACATCAGGGTGTGTGGGGACATCTGTGTATGTGGGGACATCAGGGTGTGTGGGGACTTGAAGTCCTGCTTCTCTACTGGTGTCTGCGTCTAGTGAGTCTATGAAGGTGGTGAAGCAATGTGGAGAGCATTTAGAGCAAATATTATCATGTTTTGTGAAGTGAAGAATATGAAAATGTGTGAAGTATACATACACACGTATATCTATAGATTGTGGGGAACCATAATGTACATAATTCACCTTGTGATTGTTTAGGGTGGGTGGGGAAACTGTTTAGGTTGGTTGTTTTCCCCTACGGACGAATTAAGGGGCGGCACCTGAGTTCTGCCGGTTAATTGAGACCATGCAACCAACGTTTTGGTTTGTGCAAAATGGAAAATAAAGTTTGGAGTTCCATTCTTAATACTCCGCCTCCGACTCCCGTTCTTCGGCACTACACTGGTGACCCCGATGTTTTCGAAAAAGAAGTTTTCCGAAAACATATTGAACATGGCAAGCAGCGATATTTTTATTAAACTGCTGGAGTTCTGGAAGCGCGATGCTAGGGCATGGTTCGCGCATGTGGATGCGCACTTTGCCTGCCGTGGAATAGTCGACGACGAAAAATGGTCTTACCACATAGTGGCAGCGCTGGGGAGCTCCGCGGCGTCCAGGTTAGTGGGTTACATTGCGAACCCTCCGCGCCGAGACAAGTATGAGGCGTTCAAAGCCCACCTCCTAAAGACTTTTGAATTGTCCACTAAGGAGAGGGCTCGCCAGCTTTTCGCCATTCAAGGCCTGGGTGACAGCAAACCATCCCAGCTCATGGAGAAGATGCTGAATCTACTGGGGGAGGAACGTCCCAATTTTTTGTTTATAGAAATGTTCCTACGCCACATGCCGCCCCGGGTTCAGACAGCATTGGCTAACACTGTCATTACAGAACCTCGCGCCCTAGCTGAGGAAGCAGACCGTTTTTTCCTGGCGGCCCAGCAGCCCGGTCCGGAGTCCGGACGTATTGGCCCCAACCTTCGGTCCCCCCTTGCCAATTAAGAGGGCGTGGAACGCCGCAGTTCCGGGCCGGGGTGGGGAGACTGGCCTGTGCTTCTACCACGCGCGGTTTGGCTCCAAAGCGAAAAGGTGCCTTTCCCCCTGCAGCTACAAGCCGACGGGAAACGGGGGAACCGACGATCGGTAGTGGCCCTGAGTGTTGGTGATGCAAGCAGGCTGCTCTTCGTCAGTGACAGTATCTCTGGTAACAGGTTCCTTTGTGACACCGGCGCTCAAAGGAACGTTATATATCGCTTTTTCCCTCCTAGGAGCGGATTTTCTTTGTGCCCATGGACTCCTAGTGGACGTTAAGAACAGCCGCTTGGTCGATGCGCTAACCTTCTCCTCCCTCGCATGTACGCGGGGCGAGGCGGAGTACGACGGTCTGTCAGGATCACTGTCAGGGGCGGACAGGTACCTCAGCCTGCTCGCTGAGTTTCCTGAACTGACGCTGCCTACCTTCTCTGCGCCCACCACCAAGCACGGGGTAGAGCATCATGTCACCACGGAGGGACCCCCAGTCTACGCCAGGGCCCGGCGACTCAACCCCGACAAACTCGCAGTAGCGAAGGCGGAGTTCTCACACATGGAGCACCTGGGGATCATCCGCCGTTCTGACAGCCCTTGGGCGTCCCCAAGCCCAACGGTGGTTGGCGCCCGTGTGGTGACTACCGCCGCCTCAATGAGGCGACGACACCTGACCGCTACCCAGTCCCGCACATCCAAGACTTTTTGGCGCACCTGGCGGTTAAGCTGGTTTTTGCTAAGGTGGACCTGGTGCGGGGATACCACCAGGTGCCTGTGCATCCCCTGGACATCCCCAAAACGGCGGTAATCATGCCTTTTGGGTTGTTCGAGTTCCTGCGGATGCCGTTTGGGCTCAAGAACGCCGCTCAGATGTTCCAGCGCCTGATGGACTCTGTTCTACGGGACATGCCTTTCGTGTTTGTGTACCTGGACGACATACTCGTCACCAGCGCCTCGGAAGATGAACACCTGTCTCACCTCCGGGCCCTCTTCACGAGCCTCAACCAACACGGGCTAATCATCAACCCGGCAAAGTGTCTGTTCGGGTTGTCCGCCATCGACTTCCTCGGGCACCGCATCACTAAGGGTGGATCGGCTCCCCTTCCGTCGAAAGTGGACGCTGTCGCGGCTTTTCCTCGGCCCGGTCACTCCGGGAGTTCCTGGGGATGGTGACCTTTTACCACTGTTTCATCGTCCGGGCCGCCCACATCATGTGGCCGCTGTACGAAGCACTGAAAGGCAAGTCCCCCAACCAAGCCATTAGCTGGACTGCGGAGACTGAGGCTGTTTTCATGGATGTCAAGTCCGCGCTGGCTCAGGCTGCTCTGTTAGCACATCCGTCACCCACAGCCAGAGGTGGGACCAAGTCATTTTTTTGCAAGTCACAAGTAAGTCTCAAGTCTTGGCACTCAAGTCCCAAGTCAAGTCCCAAGTCAAGACAGGCAAGTCCCGAGTCAAGTCCCAAGTCAAGACTGACAAGTCCCAAGTCAAGTCCCAAGTCCCAAACTTTGAGTTTCGAGTCCTAAACAAGTCATAATGCGCTCTTCACCAAATGTAATGCCATTTTAACAAGACTAATAATATATTACATTTACAGAAATCATGAATGCTTTTTAAAATGTGTATTTATTACTTTCCAAATAAACTTTATAATTCCATGGAAATACATGGGTTGCCATGAGAAAGACAAACGGCTGGCCTGCTCTAGACACAAGTTATTCCTGTCATATAGACTAATTACAATCATTTAGTCAAAAGCACGTTAAAACAAGTGCGACTGAAGTAGTCCAAACAAAGAAGCAGCATTTTATCTTATTTTACAATTAAATGTATTTTCATTCAAAAGGTATCAATGAAACCCCTCCCCCCTCATACCACACTAACCAATTCCTCTATTTTCTCTGTCCCTCTCTCTCTACTGATATATTCTAGACACCTAAAAAAAATCCTGCCATAAAGTTACAATCATTTATTATAAGGTACATCAAAACAATTGCTACTGACCTTCAAGTAGGCCTACAATTTGAACACTGGCCTGAATGTCTGAGAAAAACCATGCAGATCCCAGAGATGGGAGACAAAACGTGATTCATGGAGACTACGTGTGTGTGTGTGTGTGTGTGTGTGTGTGTGTGTGTGTGAGAGAGAGAGAACGTGAAATGCATAAACAGTTTCATTTACCCACAGGGTTGTGCTTTTTCTGTTATCTCAGGGCCCTATGATGCATTGCATTTGCAAAAGACCAAATTGTTCAGTCATGTGTCAGTGTCGAGTGGTTCTCGAGAAATCGTCCCGGTCCGAACGGGCACATCCCAACGGGCACTGCACTAGCATTATTAATTTCATAATCAACTTGTTGGCAAAACAATCTAATTTGTCAACAATCTAACGTTAATATTAGCCTCGACTTACCGTTCTATGTGCAGCTTCAAATGTCGAACAAAGTTGGAAGTTGTTGCATCTCCGTCTGTGATTTTCGACCCGCACGTTTTGCATACTGCAAAACGTTTTTATACGCAAACGAAATAATCTTTGGTATCATTTTTCCAATATTGCTCCGTCGTTCTGAATCATAACGTTAGTTCTTCATGGTTCTCTCGCGCAACTTGATTGGATGCTGTCTGTCGGATTGGTTTAAGGTGGATCTGGGAAATGAAGTGTCGATTCGCTGGAAATGTAGTTCATTCAGGAAATGAAGGGAAATGAATTGATTCGCGGCACACTTTTTAAATAACATAATTTTTTATCTTTGGGCTTGGGGGAAGGTATCAAGTCTTTTCAAGTCAAAAGGCTCAAGTCCAAGTGAAGTCACGAGTCATTGGTGTTAAAGTCAAAGTCGAGTTGCAAGTCTTTTTTGATTTTGTCAAGTCGAGTCTAAAGTCATCAAATTTGTGACTCGAGTCTGACTCGAGTCCAAGTCATGTGACTCGAGTCCACACCTCTGCCCACAGCACCCATTTCTGTCACCACCGACGCGTCGGACTACGCCGTGGGCGCCATACACGAGCAGTGGGTGGGGGGCACCTGGCAGCCGCTCGCCTTTTTCAGCCGCCAGCTGACACCTAGGGAGCGCAAGTACAGTACTTTCGATAGAGAACTCTTTGGACTCTGGCTCGCCATGCAGCACTTCCGGTTTTTGCTGGAAGGCCGTGAATTCACGGCGTTCGTGGACCACAAACCACTCACTTTCGCCATGTCCAAGGTGGCGGAGCCGTGGTCCGCTCGCTAGCAGCGCCAGCTCTCTTACATTTTGGAGTTCACTATGGACATCCAGCACATTGCTGGTAAGTCCAACCTCGTTGCTGACTGCCTCTACAGGGCCATCGTCGGTACCATCCAGTTGGGCCTCGACCATACCCGCATGGCGGCGGACCAAACCACGGACCCCGACGTGCAGGACCTGAAGGCGGCGGACACGGGGCTGCGTCTGGAGGATGTGAATTTCGGTGACACGGGCACCACACTGCTGTGTGACATCGCCACGGGTCAGCCGCGACCGGTCGTCCCCAGTAACTGGAGGCGCCCCGTGTTCGAGGTGGTGCATGGCCTTTCACACCCTGGCGGGAAGCCGTCAGTGCAGATGGTCGCAGCTAAGTTCGTCTGGCGGGGGCTCAAGAAGGACGTGCGGACCTGGGCCGACACATGCGTGGCTTGCCAGCGCGCCAAGGTGCACCGCCACACTAAGGCCCCCCTGGAACGTTTCCTTGTGCCTGAGAGGAGGTTTGATCATGTCAACATTGATCTGGTTGGTCCACTGCCCTCCTCTCACGGTTTCACCTACCTCCTCACTATGGTGGACAGGACGACCCGTTGGCCGGAAGCGGTCCCGCTCACATCGACTGCGTCTTCTGACGTGGCCCGGGCGTTCATTGGGACTTGGGTAGCCTGTTTTCGGCACCCCGTCCGACCTCTCCTCAGATCGCGGCTCGCAGTTTACTTCTGAGCTCTGGAACGCCGTGGCCGAGGGTTTGGGGGTTATGCTCTGGGGGTTACCCTTTGGGGTTATGCTTTGGGGGTTACCCTCAGGCCAACGGCCTCTGCGAGCATTTCCATCGCTCGATGAAGGTGGCCCTCAAAGCCAGCTTGACGGACGGGAATTGGCTCGACAAGATTCCGTGAGTCATGCTGGGCCTCAGAACCGCGCCTAAGGAGGACCTACAGTGCTCCTTGGCCGAGCTGGTCTACGGTCAGCCATTGCGGGTCCCAGGAGAATTCTTCCCCAGCACAACTGCCCCCTGGTCAGCGGCTACCCAGCGTGCCTCCCTACTGGACAGCACTAGGGACTTTGCACCAATCCCCACTGCTCAGCATGGCACTCCGATGTCCCGGGTGCCCATGGGTCTGCGCTCGGCGGGGCACGTATCATCCGACACAACGCTCCCCCCTACGGCGGCCCTTTCCGTGTCTTGGAGCACGGGGCCAAGAACTTGGTGGTGAACGTGGGGGGGAGGGCCGAACGCATCTCGGTGGACCGGGTTAAACCTGCTCATCTGGACTTGGACCGGCCATTGGAACTGGCTCAGCCTCCGCGACGGGGCCGGCCCCCGGCCTTGCCCCCTTTCGCCAACCCGGTTCCTGCGGTTCCTTTCCCGACCCCCCGCCGCCGTGGGGCGGTACCGGCCACCCCTGCGGCGTCCCACTCCCCGGCTTCCGTTCGCCGGGGTCGTGGTGTTCGGCCTATCGTTCCTCCCCGCCGCACGGACTTTGTGTATGGGTGAATTCTGGGGGGGCTTGTGTGGGGAACCATAATGTACATAATTCACCTTGTGATTGTTTAGGGTGGGGGAACTGTTTAGGTAGGTTGTTTTCCCCTACGACGAATTAAGGAGCGGCACCCGAGTTCTGCCGGTTAATTGAGACCATGCAACCAACGCTTTGGTTTGTGCAAAATGGAAAATAAAGTTTGGAGTTCCATTCTTAATACTCCGCCTCCGACTCCCGTTCTTCGGCACTACAAGATATAGATGTCTATATATAGATATAGATATATATATCTATAGCCACAGGGATAAGGCTGTCTCACTCGAGGGCATTGAATTCATAGATTAAATCTTTTTACTCTTGGGATAATTAATTATTAACTCTGAATAGTTTCCTTTTTTGAAACACGTGATTTGTCGTGAAGTGTTTGTTTCTTTGAGTTACATTTTGCTTGATGTCTTATCTTTTAATAAAAATTTTGAATATAAATCAGTTTGAACGTGATCACATGGCAACATAATATGTTATATATTATATAATATACTGTATTATTTGTATCCACATTAGAGCCCAGCAGTAAAGCGTCCTGGAGAATAAGAAGAAGATAAAGTCAAATAGAAAGTAAAGATCAGTGATGATGAAATGTTTTCCTGAACAGAAACTAACAGATGTGGGAGTTGATGAACTGTTGAGATTAGAGATAAATAAATAAAAGCTTTCAGTAGAAACACAAGAGAATGTTTTACTAACACACACACTCACACCGTGAGGGAGGGGGAAACAGGGAGAGCGAGAGTGTGTGTTATTTTGTATGTGTGCGTGTGTCTGTGAGAGTGTGTGTGAGTGTGTGTGTGAGAGAGTGTGAGTGATTTGCTCTCTGTCGTCACAACTTCTCAGAGTCTCTTCTAGCGGGACCCGGACTGTAGGGACCTAGGAGCTCCAAAACAGGGTCTGGTTCTAACGGGACCAGACCTCCAGGGACCAGGGTCTGGGTCTAGCGGGACCCGGGATGGGGACCGAGCAGAGTCTGAAGGTCGCGATGTGGGGTCTGGAACACGGACTGGACTAGACCAGGGAACCGAGGAGGACTACAACACGGTAGTTCCGGGACCAGGGACTCCGGGACTAGACCAGGGACTCCGGGACTAGACCAAGGACTCCGGGACCAGGGACTCCGGGACTAGACCAAGGACTCCAGGACTAGACCAGGGACTCCGGGACTAGACCAAGGACTCCGGGACCAGGGACTCCGGGGCTAGACTAGGGACTCCGGGACTAGACCAAGGACTCCGGGACTAGACCAAGGACTCCGGGACCAGGGACTCCGGGACTAGACCAAGGACTCCAGGACTAGACCAAGGACTCCGGGACTAGACCAGGGACTCCGGGACTAGACCAAGGACTCCGGGACTAGACCAGGGACTCCGGGACCAGGGACTCCAGGACCCGCAGTGGTCCAGGTGGACCAGGTGTCCCCGGAGCAGACCAGCAAACATGGGTCCGGGTTCGACCAGGACCCTGCTGCGGGAGGTCCTGCTGGTCCTCCTGGTCTCCAGCTGGTCCGACTGCTGTAAGTAGCATGATGCTAAGATGCTAAGCTAAGATGCTATGCTAAGCTAATATATTATCTAGTGGTTTAACTACACTTTAAATACACGTAAAGAGCTAGTAGTATAGTAGTAGTATTGTAGTAGTAGTAGTAGTATTGTAGTAGTGTGGTAAAGACTAGTTAAAGCAATATTAATGTATATTAAGTACTATTGTAATATAAGTATTGTGTTGTAGTACTACTGTATATTGTAATGTAAAGTATTGCTGGTCAGTCTAGTGGAGAGAGTACATAAAGTATAGTCAGTAGTAGTACTGAGGACATGTGTCTCTCAGCAGTAGTCATGAGGACATGTGTCTCTCAGTGTAGTCAGCAATAGTCATGAGGACATGTGTCTCTCAGTGTAGTCAGCAATAGTCATGAGGACATGTCTCTCAGTGTAGTCAGCAATAGTCATGAGGACATGTCTCTCAGTGTAGTCAGCAGTAGTCATGAGGACATGTGTCTCTCAGCAGTCGTCATGGGGACATGTGTCTCAGTGTAGTCAGCAGTAGTAAGAATTCCCAGCAGTAGTCATGAGGACATGTGTCTCTCAGTGTAGTCATGAGGACATGTCTCTCAGTGTAGTCAGCAGTAGTCTTGAGGACATGTGTCTCTCAGCAGTAGTCATGAGGACATGTCTCTTAGTGTAGTCAGCAGTAGTCTTGAGGACATGTGTCTCTCAGCAGTAGTAATGAGGACGTGTCTCAGTTTAGTCAGCAGTAGTCATGAGGACATGTGTCTCAGCAGTAGTAATGAGGACATGTGTCTCTCAGTGTAGTCAGCAGTAGTCATGAGGACTTGTGTCTCTCAGCAGTAGTAATGAGGACATGTCTCTCAGTGTAGTCAGCAGTAGTCATGAGGACATGTGTCTCTCAGCAGTAGTAATGAGGACATGTGTCTCTCAGCAGTAGTCATGAGGACATGTGTCTCTCAGTGTAGTCAGCAGTAGTCATGAGGACATGTGTCTCAGCAGTAGTCATGAGGACATGTCTCTCAGTGTAGTCAGCAGTAGTCATGAGGACATGTGTCTCTCAGCAGTAGTCATGAGGACATGTCTCTCAGTGTAGTCAGCAGTAGTCATGAGGACATGTGTCTCTCAGCAGTAGTCATGAGGACATGTGTCTCTCAGTGTCCCTGAGCAGGCGGCAGGCCAGTGAGTTCCTGAGCCGGCCCAGGAGAGCCTACCAGGTGTTTGAGGAGACCAAGCAGGGCCACCTGGAACGGGAGTGCGTTGAGGAGCGCTGCAGTAAGGAGGAGGCGCGCGAGGTGTTCGAGAACCAGGCGGAGACGGTGAGTGAGTGAGTGAGTGTGAGTGTGAGTGTGAGTGTGAGTGTGTGTGTGTGTGTGTGTGTGTGTGTTATATTTCTCTCACCATGGTTACAGAGGCGACACATGGAATATGATTGGTGGATGGTTGCCACCGCTTGGAAGCGTCCAAGCGGAAATGTAATTAGCATCTAGGTGTCTAGGAAGCTAGGTGTCTAGGAGGCTAGCTTCTAGGAGGCTAGCTTCTAGGTGTCTAGGAGGCTAGCATCTAGGTGTCTAGGAGGCTAGCTTCTATGTGTCTAGGAGGCTGGGTGTCTAGGAGGCTAGGTGTTTAGGATGCTAGGAGGCTAGCTTCTAGGTGTCTAGGAGGCTAGGTGTTTAGGAGGCTAGGAGGCTAGCTTCTAGGTGTCTAGGAGGCTAGCTTCTAGGTGTCTAGGAGTCTAGGTGTGTGTGCTAGGTCAGCTGCAGTAGAAGTGCAGTCTCATTGAAGGATTCATTATTCATCCGCTGACTGCACTGCAGCTCTGCGGAGAGGGTATCCTGGTTACCATGGTTACCGCTGGTCGCCCCTGACAACCAGCATCATCAACTTCCTGTTGTCACTCACACTTTCACTGGTGATACCTGATGGAGTCAAGTTGTTACACTTCTGTGAATCAATGTACTACTGCTACCACTACTATACTACTACTATACTACTACTAGTAGTAGTAGTAGTAGTATAGTAGTAGTGTAAGGAATGTACTATTGATACTGTGTGTGTGTGTGTGTGTGTGTGTTGTGTGTGTGTGTGTGTGTGTGTGTGTGTGTGTGTGTGTGTGTGTGTGTGTGTTTATTGATCTTAAATGTGTTTCTGTTTCAGGATTATTTCTACCCAAGGTATTTAGGTAAGTCATCTCCATCCATTTCTCTCTGACTGTGAACAGGAAGAGGATGTTATAGAGCTGTGATTCTACTTCCTGTCTAACAGGAAGAGGATGTTAAAGAGCTGTGATTCTACTTCCTGTCTAACAGGAAGAGGATGTTAAACAGCTGTATTCTACTTCCTGTCTAGTCTGCATGGAGAAGTTTGGAGACTCAGAGAAGAAGAAACATGACCTGGTGACCTGTGTGCACAGTATGTCTCACTCTGTGTTCACTATGTCTCACTCTGTGTTCACTATATCTCACTCAGTGTTCACCATATCTCACTCTGTGTTCACTATGTCTCACTCTGTGTTCACTATGTCTCACTCTGTGTTCACTATGTCTCACTCTCAGTGTTCACTATGTCTCACTCTCAGTGAGAGAGAGACCTTCTGAGACACTTTGAAACGTTCTCCTAGCCCCTCCCCTCTGCTCCTCCTGGAGTATTAATAGTTCTGAAGACTCCACTGCAGCATTTCACTTCTGCATACAGCTAGCCTAGCCGCTACTCTACAGCTAGCCTAGCCGCTACTCTACAGCTAGCCTAGCCGCTACTCTACAGGTGTGTGTGTGTGTGGTGTGTGTGTGTGTGTGTGTGTGTGTGTGTGTGTGTGTGTGTGTGTGTGTGTGTGTGTGTGTGTGGTGTGTGTGTGTGTGTGTGTGTGTGTGTGTGTGTGTGTGTGTGTGGTATCCCTGCAGTCAGGGCCGTGCATCAGCAGGGTGTGTGTCTGTGTGTCTTAGCCACACCTCCTCTTGGCATCATGGACACACCCCCTGATGTGTAGGATGGTGAGTCTCTTTCTGCTGCATCAGGACCGGCCCGCTGCTCTCTCATTGGCTGAGCAGCGGCATGACTCATGACTCATGACTCATGACTCAGCTACAGAAGAGAAGGAGAGGATGAAACTCTCTCTCTCTCTCTCTCTCTCCCATTGTCTCCCATTCTCTCTCTGTCTTGTTATTATTATTATTATTATTATTATTATTTTAGTTCTCTATTTATTGTATTCAACACTAACTGTATATTTAAGGACATGATGCTGACATCAGATCCTTTATGATGTCATGACCTCCCCCCCCCCTCCCCCCTGATATTCCTGACCCGTGCTCCTCCTCCCCCCAGATATCTCTGACCAGTGCTCCTCCTCCCCCCAGATATCCCTGACCAGTGCTCCCCCTCCTCCTCCTCCTCCCAGATATCCCTGACCAGTGTTCCTCCTCCTCCCCCTCCCCCCATATATCCCTGACCAGTGCTCCTCCTCCTCCCCCCAGATATCCCTGACCAGTGCTCCTCCTCCTCCTCCCCCCATCTATCCCTGACCAGTGCTCCCCCTCCTCCTCCTCTTCCTCCCAGATATCCCTGACCAGTGCTCCTCCTCCCCCCAGATATCCCTGACCAGTGCTCCCCCTCCCCCTGCCACCCCACGGGGTCGGTGCGATGTGAGGACCAGAAGGGAAACTTCCTGTGCCACTGCTTCACCGGCTGGTCTGGAGTCAGCTGTGACCAAGGTGTTTGTTTTCTTCGTCTATTTTGTATTTTTAATATAATTGTAACTTTATTTGTATTTTTTCATATATTGTGTGCGTTTTCTGTCTGTTTTTTCTATGCCTCGGTACGTTTGAATTGAGAGACTAGTGGAGTGACCTCCAGCATCCATGAAGGAGAGAGGGAGGGGTGGAGGGAGAGAGAGGGAGGAGACGGATAGAGAGGGAGGAGAGACGGAGACAGGGAGAGAGGGAGACGGGGAGAGAGGGATAGAGGGAGACAGGGAGACTGCCACCAGAACGCGGTGCTTGTGGAGTCTCCTTCAGTGTCCTCTCAGCCTCCAGCAGACTAATGGACGAGGTTATGGGGTCACTGCTGGAGGGAGGGAGAGAGGGAGAGAGGGAGAGAGGGGGAGAGGGAGAGAGGGAGAGGGAGAGAGAGAGAGAGAGAGAGAGAGAGAGAGAGAGAGAGAGAGAGAGAGAGAGAGAGAGAGAGAGAGAGAGAGAGAGAGAGAGAGAGAGAGAGAGAGAGAGAGAGAGAGAGAGAGAGAGAGAGAGAGAGAGAGAGAGAGAGAGAGAGGTGTGGCATCTGCAGTAATGCAGGCAAACTTGGAACCGCTCCATCTCTGTCTGAACCCTCACCTCTGGTCACGAGCTTTGGGTAGTGACTGAAAGAACGACATTGCGGATACAAGCGGCCAAAATGAGTTTCCTCCGCAGGGTGGCTGGGCAAATTGAGTTTGACACCCCTGACCTAGGTGCTGTAAACTGGGTTTAACTGGGCATGGGGTGCTCTAAACTGGGTTTAACTGGGCATGGGGTGCTCTAAGCTAGGTTTAGATAGAGAAGTCAGTGAATGAGGTCAGGGGTCAGAGGAGATCCTCGTCGGTTTTAACAGGTCAAGTGTTTCAGACGGTGATCAGCGACTGTTTACACGATGACTCCTCCTAGTGGCTCGGAGAGGAACCTCGCTGAGGAAATGTCTTCTACACACACGCACACACACACATGCACGCACGCACACACATGCATGCACGTTGGCGCACGCACACACACACACACACAGCTAATGGCTAACCGACAATGGCTGATCTAATGGCTAACCTAGCTTAAACCTTACGGCAGGGGTGGGCAATTATTTTGGCTCAAGGGCCACATTTGGTTTTTAAAGTTGACAGACGGGCCGGTCCATTAGTAGATGAGGATCACACCCCCCCCCCTCCCACCGGGAGAGGCGCGACGGGCACCGAGTCAGTGTCTCTCGGCGGGGGGGGGGTGCTAGACACTGTGATCCTCATCTACTAATGGCCCGGCTCGCGCGTCTATCTCCCGTCGCGCGTCTACCCCCCCCGGGAGTCGCTGCCTCGGTGCCGGTCGCGCGTCTCACGGTAGCGGTATTGCTCCGAATTAACGGTCTGCATATTAGTGACCTCTGATCTAGTGGACCCAATCAAGATATCAATTGCAGGATGAAAAAAAACAGCGAAATGAATACTACAAATGTTAATGTATTATAGGACTGTTGTTAATGTAAATGCCCGACGGGCCGGATTAAACAACGCAACGGGCCGTATGTGGCCCGCGGGCCGTAGTTTGCCCAGGTCTGCCTTACGGGGATGATAGTTAACAGAACTAGCTACAGGCTAACAGAGCTACAGGCTAACAGAGCTACAGGCTAACAGAGCTAAAGGCTAACAGAGCTGATGGTTCTCTGTTGTCCCAGATGTTGACGAGTGCGCTGAGAAGAACGGAGGCTGTGAGCATGAGTGTAGCAACACGCTGGGCACTTACCGATGCTCCTGTCACCATGGTTACCAGCTGGTCGACCGCCACGCCTGCCAAGGTAAGCACACGAGCCTCAGAACGGCCGACCCCCTGGAGGTCTCTGTTCAACACTGTGTGTGTGTGCGTGTGTGTGTGTGTGTGTGTGCGTGTGTGTGTCAGATGTGGATGAATGTGAGCTGCCAGGCGTGTGCGGGACGGCGCAATGTGTCAACACTCAGGGCGGGTACCACTGTGTGTGTGACGGCGGCTACGAGTTCAACAACCAATCACTGAGCTGCATGGGTGAGTAAAGTCACATGCATGTCGTCATGACAACACACATTTACACAAGCTCTCTCTAACACACACACACACACACACATACACTCACCGGCCACTTTATTTGGTACACCTGTTCAACTGCTCATTAACACAAAGCCAATCACATGGCAACTCAATGCATTTAGGCATGTAGACGATCTGCTGAGGTTCAAACCGAGCATCACAATGGGGAAGAAAGGTGATTTAAGTGACTTTGAACGTGACATGGTTGTTGGTGCCAGACGGCTGGTTTGAGTATTTCAGCAACTGCTGATCTACTGGGATTTTCACACACAACCATCTCTAGAGTTTACAGAGAATGGTCCGAAAAAGAGAAAATATCCAGTGAGCGGCAGTTCTCTGGGTGAAAATGCCTTGTTGATGCCAGAGGTCAGAGGAGAATGGCCAGACTGGTTGGAGCTGATAGAAAGGCAACAGTAACTTGTTACGACCGAGGTATGCAGAAGAGCATTTCTGAACGCACAACACGTGGAACCTTGAAGCATGTGGGCTACAGCAGCAGAAGACCAGAACAGGAAACTGAGGCTACAATTCACACGGACACCAAAATTGGACAAGAGAAGATTGGAAAGAAATGTTGTCTGGTCTGATGAGTCTCGATTTCTGCTGCGACATGCAGATGGTTTGGTCACAATTTGACGTAAACAACATGAAAGCATGGATCCATCCTGCCTTGTATCAACGGTTCAGGCTGCTGCTGGTGGTGTAATGGTGGTGGTGGTGGTGTAATGGTGTGCGGGATATTTTCTTGGCACACTTAGTACCAATTGAGCATTGTTTAAACGCCACAGCCTACCTGAGTATTGTTGCTGAACATGTCCATCCCTTTATCACCACTCTGATGGCTACTTTCAGCAGGATAACGCACCATGTCACAAAGCTCAAATCATCTCAAAGTGGTTTCTTGAACATGACAATGAGTTCACTATACTCAAATGGCCTCCACAATCACCAGATCTCAATCCAATAGAGCACCTTTGGGATGTGGTGGAACGGGAGATTCGCATCATGGATGTGCAGCCGACAAATCTGCAGCAACTGCGTCATGTCAATATGGACCAAAATCTCTGAGGAATGTTTCCAGCACCTTGTTGAAGCTATGCCACGAAGAATGAAGGCAGTTCTGAAGGCAAAAGGGGGTCCAACCCGGTACTAGCAAGATGTACCTCATAAAGTGGCCGGTGAGTGTACATACGTGCATATAGACACACATGTGGAGTGTGTGAGGAGCTCCTGCTGTGTTGCAGGAAACAGGAACAACCTCCAAACATCTGTCCTGTCCCTAACTAACCCTAACCCTGTCATACTAACCCTGTCATATTAACCCTAACCCTGTCATATTAACCCTGTCATATTAACCCTGACCCTGTCATATTAACCCTGTCATACTAACCCTGTCATATGTGTGTGTGTGTGTGTAGACGTGGATGAGTGTGTGCAGGGTGTGTGTGAGGAGTTTTGTCTCAACACTCCCGGGAGTTTCCGCTGCTTCTGTGACGGTCGTCAAGGCAGGAAGCTCTCCCATGACCTCCGTACCTGCGAGGTGAGTCATCATAGGTCACCTTCAGATAGTACCCACATGACATCATAGGTCACCTTCAGATAGTACCCACATGACATCATAGGTCACCTTCAGATAGTACCCACATGACATCATAGGTCACCTTCATATAGTACCCACATGACATCATAGGTCAGCTTTGATGAGACCCTGCTGTGTTCTCTGTGTTTCTGCAGAGCATCATGCCTTGTCTTTCTCCAGTCCTGAAGAGGAACAGTCGTTCTCTGTACCTCGGACGCATGTTCAGTGCCGTCCCCGTTGTCCGCCTGCGCTTCAGACGCCGTGTCCAGACAGGGTACAAGAACCTCCTAACATCTAGACGTACAAGAACCTCCTAACATCTAGACTGACAAGAACCTCCTAACATCTAGACTTACAAGAACCTCCTAACATCTAGACTTACAAGAACCTCCTAACATCTAGACGTACAAGAACCTCCTAATATCTAAAACACATGACTAGGACGGGGCTATCGGAGGCCATCCAATCATTACTTGTACAAAAAGGTCAATCACAGACTGCCCCCCCCCGCTCTAGGTAGAGCAACAGGTAGGATGTGACCCCTGGGTGAGACCAGCATGAAGATGGAGGATCTCTTGTTTGACTGATACATGAAAGAAAGACCATTTAATGCCAATCCCAACCCCTCCGTTCCTGATGAACTCCTCAAGGACGGTGGGGGGTTGGAAACAGGTCTGTTTCACGGCTGCATTCCTGCTCAATGGACTTTGGACTTTGTTCCAAACTGGTGGTGGGGATGGGTCCATGTGGAAATTACCCTTAAACTCTCTCCTTCCTGGTCTCTGCAGGTTCTCGGCTGAGTTTGACCTTCGAACCTATGACCCCGAGGGGGTGATCTTCTTCGCGGGGGGTCACCAGAACAGCTCCTGGATCGTCCTAGCGATGCATCTTGGGAAGTTGCAGCTGCAGTTGAAGTATGCGGCGGTCAGCCGTGTGACAAGCACAGGGCCGCTGGTCAACGACGGCCAGTGGAGGAAGGTGAGGAGAAGACAATATATATTTATCATCCTTCTTTAGGCATTAGGGCGTTGATTAAAGGCATTTAAGGCATGATAAGGCACTGACAAGCAAAGAAATACAGGCAGCTAGGGAAGCTATTAGCTCAAAGGTTGCCGGTTTGAATCCTACAAATCCTATGCTGTGAACCTGGAGCAAACGTGCTACCTAGCAGGTAAGCTCAGAGATGACTCCGCCCACAGCTGCTAATCCAACTTCGTTCAATGTTTATTTCTTCGCTTCTCCATGATTACGTTTGTGACTTCATGTAGTCCTGCCCAAGGACCAAAGATGGGCGGTCTATCTCTGGCCCAACTAACTAACACACTGTTGTGTCCCTGGTGAGTAAACTGAACTCCTGTGGGGATATTTTATGCATCATTTATATTTTGTTGTCAGATCTCTGTGGAGGAGCATGGGCAGAGCCTGGTGGTTAAGATTGACAGGGAGGCGGTGATGAAGATTGCGATGTATGGAGATCTGTTCACTCTGAGGAAGGGTATTCATGAGCTCAACCTGACCGTAGGGGGCGTGCCCTTCAGGGAGGACGGCCTCGTCAGCCAGGTAGGTGCTACCCACCTCGCACTACAGATGTGTACAGGTGTGTACTGTGTGAGCAGTGTTGTAATGTAACGAAGTACAAATACTTTGTTACTGTACTTAGGTAGAATTTTCACGTATCTGTACTTTACTTCGTTATTTATATTTCTGGCAACTTTCACTTTTACTCCACTACATTTCCGAAATAAAATGTATACTTTTACTCTGATACATTTCTCCTAAGCATCTTCGTTACTCGTTACTACAAAATAAAATCATTAGAAATGTGTTAAGACTGCAGGTTTGGCGAATCACGCGCGAAACCAACCAGACGCGCAAAGCGCACGCGTACTGCTGCGGGCGCACGTGCTTTACTTCCGCTCCCATGGTAAGCGCATGGCACGGTTCACACTGCGTCCCTGTGCGCAATCTCATAGAAATACATTGTATATGCACAATATCTGCATCATATTAAGTTAAATTAAGTTAAATCAAGTCATACATTTTGCATACAACCAAAACAACATTCTAATAATCATTATTAGAATTTTTCATTATTATTATCATTCTATATAGTTTAGATATTTGTTTTAATCATCAATATCAATCAATTCCCACGTCTGGTAACATGGGAGTGGAAGTAAGCGCGTGCGCGGTGGGTTCAGTCCCACCAGACATGGTAAATGGATTGCATTTATATCGCGCTTTTATCCAAAGCGCTTTACAGTTGCCTCACATTCACCCATTCATACACCGACGCCAACCATGCAAGGTAACAACACGTCAGGAGCAGGTAGGGTTAGGTGTCTTGCTCAGGGACACCTCGACACTTGGCTAGGTGGAGCCCGGGGATCGAACCAGCAACCTTCCAGTTGGCAGACAACCACTCTACCTCCTGAGCTACTGCCGCCCTAAGATGTCCCGGATGTCAGTAGAATCAACGACTGATTTTTTACTTGTACTTTTACTTTTACTTCCAATACTTAAGTACATTTAATATCAGAAAATTACTTTTGATACTTAAGTACAGTAAATATCAGATACTTTAAGACTTTTACTCAAGTACATTTCTAAAAGGTGACTTTAACTTCCACCAAAGTCATTTTCTGGTAAGATACTTGTACTTTTACTCAAGTATCGCTTTCAAGTACTTTATACAAGACTGTGTGTGAGTACAGGTGTGTACTGTGTGCAGTACAGGTGTGTACTGTGTGCGTACAGGTGTGTACTGTGTGCGTACAGGTGTGTACTGTGTGCACTACAGGTGTGTACTGTGTAGTACAGGTGTGTACTGTGTGCACTACAGGTGTGTAGTGTGTGAGTACATGTATGTACTGTGTGCAGTACATGTGTGTACTGTGCACTACAGGTGTGTACTGTGTGAGAACAGGTGTGTACTGTGTGCGGTACAGGTGTGTAATACAGGTGTGTAGTACAGGTGTGTAGTACAGGTGTGTAGTACAGGTGTGTACTGTGTGTAGTACAGGTGTGTAGTACAGGTGTGTACTGTGTGCAGGTGAACCCTCGTCTAGATGGATGTATGCGTGAGTGGCGCTGGCTGTCAGGTGAAGACTCCTCCATCCAGGAGACTCTGGGCTCCAATGACAACATGCAATGTTTCACCTCTGAGCAGCAGGGCTCCTACTACCCCGGGTCAGGCTCCGCCCTCTTCAACATCTCCTACGGTAGCCCTCACATGATCACATTATCACATTATCACATGCAGTACCCCTTCCTGCTTCTTCATCAACACGTCTCTTCTTTCTTCTACTCCTCTCCTCTCCTCTCCTCTCCTCTCCTCCAGATTACCAGAACCTGAGTGTGGACTTGACTGTGCGTCCGACCTCGGGGATGGGAGTTCTGTTCTCCGTCGTCCACCAGGACATCGTTCGCTTCTCAGTGTCCCTGGCCGACTACCACCCTGCCATGGACACCTGGAGAGACGTACGTCCTAGTAGTTGTAGTACTGTGTTCTGGTCACAGTACCAGGCTAGTACTGTGTTCTGGTCAGAGTACCAGGCTAGGACTGTCTGGAGCAGGATATCTACTGAACTTGGGAGACCTAATACTAATACTGCATTATTTGTATACTCCTTAATCACAGTTCCAGTCTCCAGAGGCTGTACAGGCCAGATATGGATTTAGTTGTGATTGTAACTACAGTAATAGGCCTTTGTGACTGAATACATATATAGAGATGCAGCTAAGATTAACCTAATGTCTTTAATATCTAAGGGTTAGGGTTAGGGTTAGCCTTAGACAAATAAAGAGCTAATAAATCCATTTTTAAGAAGGCGAAGCTTGGTTGGCCACGCCCATGAACCATCGAAACATTGGTCGCTGCATGTTGTCCCTCACATGGAAGGATGCGCATGATAAAAACATGTCATACGGTATTTAATAAAACATGTTGTTTGTCAGTTCATTCTGGTTTCAGCGGGCAACACGGTGGTGGCCAGTGCATCCGCCATGCTGTGTGACGGAGAGGGTCACGTGATCCGAGTGGTTGTCACGGGCAACCAGACACTGCTCTGGGTGGATGGTCAACCCGGTCGCAGCGAGGAGACACAAGATCCGGTCGACCTGCAGTCCCCCTCCAGCACCTTTATAGGAGGGCTTCCAGGTACCTCACCTGTATATACTCACCTGTATAGACCACCAGGTACCTCACCTGTATATACTCACCTGTGTAGACCACCAGGTAACTCACCTGTGTACACTCACCTGTGTAGACCACCAGGTAACTCACCTGTGTAGACCACCAGGTAACTCACCTGTGTAGACCACCAGGTAACTCACCTGTGTATACTCACCTGTGTAGACTGCGTATCTGTTCAGAGGACCAGGTAACTCACCTGTATAGAAAGTGGGTGGAGACTGGAGTGACTAGATGATGTGAGAGTGTCAGAGTGTATTTGACTGAGCAGATGTGTTTCCTCCAGATGTTCCCCTGGTGTCCACCCCGGTCACAGCGTCCTACAGCGGCTGTCTGGAGGTCCAAGTGAATGGAGAGCTGCTAGATCTGGACCGAGCCATCCATAAACACAACGACATCCGCTCCCACTCCTGCCCCCTGCTGGGCTCCCACCAATGACCCCCGAGCCTCCCCAGTACATGACCCCACCTCCATGTACACCACGCTAGAGAATGAACCATACTCAGAGAAATTGGTGGGAAAGCATCTGATAATCAGCTGGTCCAGTTCCCACTACAGATTTTTATGGGGATTAGTTAACAGTTCATTAATTACTTAGTTCACTGATACAAGGTCAACTACGGACTAAAGTCAACTACTGGCTTGCTGGTTGAAGATGAACTACTAGTTAATTGCTGGTAAACTGGGATATGTCTGGTCATTAATTTAGTTACTAGTGAACATTTATTCTAGTTCTAATACCAGAAGCTTACTGGTTAGCTTGATAACGGTGAGCAAATATCTTGCACAGGATGATTGGATGTGTTTGAGTTGCCTGATTAGCAGCTAGCAGTAGTCTATCTGCAGGAGGACTTTGTTGCACACGGGAGCAGACGGACATGGACGCCCTGTTCGCCTGCTCCCTCAAAACCTGAACCTTGTGCCTACTAAGCCACGCCCTCAACTGGGCCAGGGGGCGTGGCTTCATCCAGCGACTAGGGTCAACACTACTCGACCTGCCTCTCCCTCAGCCACCCAATCTCATTCAGATACCCGACACGGGACGAGCCAATCACAAGCTAGACACAAGGCCATCTTCCCGAGCTAGGGTTAGCCTAGCGAGGTGAGCTACTGAGCATCTGTGTAAATACTATAATGTACAAACCTTCTGCACACGGCCCAACACGCCTTCACTTCATTCTTAGTTTATACACCAAAACACAAACATTAATGGTGAACAGGTATTATTTCTGCTTTTATTAGTTTGTTATTAGTTCCTCTCTTCTGGAGAGCAACTGTATAGTTTAAAATGAAGCTGTTATGTTAATATTGGTTCCACATAGCGTGTATGTTAAACTGTTATTATTGTTAGTATCAGGATGTTGGCCTTATGTTCATTTGGTATGGAGCAGAATGCCTGAGAATGCAAACGGTCTCCAGTCATCGAGAGAAAATGTATTCCACACTATGGTGTTTTTTATGTGTTGTATATTGAACTTGTTTTACTTCCTTTTTATCCGTTTTAACTGCCAGTTTTCTGTGTGGAAAGAATCCTCTTCTGGTCTCTTCCCTTCCAAGTGGAAGTCTATTCTAAAATAAAGGCAGCGGTACGATGACAACGAGTGACCTGTCTTCTCTCAGCTGGTGCTGCTCTCATCCCTCAGTAAACTGCTCCAATACAAGGGAAGGAGAAGGATTGTAGGATAGAAGACTGTACCGAGCTACAGTTAGTTTTACAAGCGATATTCATTTGTCCTCAAAACAGAACTATTTAGTAGAAATCCATAAATGAGATTATACTATAAGAGGGCCTTGATGTGAGAGGGGGAAAATATAATATAAATCAGACAATTTGCAGTAGGGTCTTGGGGTTAGGGGTTAGGTTTGGGGGTTGCGTTAGGATAGGGTTAGGGTTAGCGATTTATTTATTTTTTATATTCACAAAAAATCTACAAAAGTACTTTTTCTCATTCTGTTTGCTGTAGTAGTCGGCAATCACACGATCCCTCTTACTACACCTGACTGTTTTATGAAAAGTCAAAAATTTTAGTGAATATAAAAAAAGATTATAATCGCTGCCCCGCCAATAATTTGGGCCTTTTCATAAAACAGTCAGGTGTAGTAAGAGGGATCCTGTGATTGCCGACTACTACATCAAACAATGAGTTATTTTGTAGATTTTTTGTGAATATAAATATATATTCGCTGCCCCGCCCACAAATTGTTCTAACCATAACCCTAATATGAAACCATAACTAATATGAAACCATAACTCTAATATGAAACCGCTGGTGCAGCTAAATCACAGTGGTTACACTAACCAGCGCTCAACGTGGGCTGGTAGCCACTTCTACAAATGTTGACCCAAGACTTCATGGAGTCAAACATGAGCAGAACTTGAATCTCCAGAACTTCAACCTGCAGCTCTGTCCGCTGCTCCACAGAGGGATGCTGTAGGGGTACTATAGGGTTACTGTAGGGTTACCATAGGGGTACTGTATGGGTACTATAGCGGTACTAGATCTGTAGTAGAAAAGCCGCAGAAACCAGTCATAAGGAATGTAACGTTAATGCGTTAATAATGTTGGCCTGGCTCCAAAAGACACCAGCAGCGGTAGAGGTACGCAGAGGTACGCAGATACTCTCATCGTCCTCTGCCGGTTTTTCAAATAAATGAACGCAGATTAGTTACGTCGGCCCAATGGGTGGGACGCAGAGTTACGCAGAGGTACGCAGATACTCTCATCGACATAACAATCTAATTTAATTTTATTTAAATGTTTCCACAAGACTTTTTGGTTTATTTGACGTAACAATTTAATTTAAATATTTTCATGAGGCTTAGATGGAGATCAACATGAGGAGGAGGAGGAGGACTTGCACCTGAGTGTCGAGATCTTTAACAAACTCTTTAACCATCTCTCTCTCTCTTTTTTTTGTTAAAAAAGTGAACACAAGGCATCAATGAAGGAGGACTTGAACCTGAGTGTCCAGAGTTTAAAGCTGCAGCTCTGTCCACTGCTCAACAGGGACCAGGGAGGGTTAAGACTAGGAGGTTAGGGTTTAGGGTTTAGGGTTTAGGTAAAAGTTTCCAGTTCTGTTGCTGGCATTGGAAGCTGATTTTCTGCATTGGAGCCTCACGTTAATATTGGTCTGCGTTGTTTATTATTTTCAATATATTAAGAATTAAAATGGCTACTTTTTACTTTTGTACTTTGAGTACATTTCAGAGCCTGTACTTTTCACTTTTTACTTGAGTAAAGAATTTGAATCAGTAGTATCAGTACTTCTACTTAAGTAAAGGATGTGTATACTTTTGCCACCTCTGGTAGCATGTAACACACTCTAATGTGATGTTTATACAGCCACCAGAATTAGAAAGGCCATTTGATGGATGTTTCGTGAATGATCTACTCCTAAAACAGGGAGTTTCTTATGAATGTGCGTTTGATGAGGTGTATAGGTGACTCCAGGCTATTCCTGACTGGTATGTCAAGTACTTTCCGTCACCTAGAGATGACTGCTTGGTCGTACGGATTGTACGGGATCAGTCAAACCAATTTCACGGTTGTTTACATGCAAATTCACACATCAGAGGCTGTTCAGTGATTTTATTCAAATTAATTCATGATCCTCTCAGCTCGGTCCCCTCAGTCCCATGTGGTGGTGATGGAGTGCAGCTTGCTGGGCTTCATGAGTCCCCTCGGTGACTTGGAGGACCTGAACCCGGTTCCTGTCCTCACAGGAGGAGGCTGAATGGAGCAGCAGGACCCGACACAGGACCCGACACAGGACCGACTAAAAACAATATTAAGATGTTCCTTATGAAGCCAATGAGCCTAATTTATAATTCAAGACTGTTGCGCATTATCCCGACTGTGGTCTCTCCTTCCCGGTCCAGAACCACATCAAACCACGGAGGCATTGTGGCAACAGAGACTTTGCTAAATGGTCTCCTGCGTCTGGCATCTCAGCACCTTGCGGCTCCAGGTCCCGGGTCCTGTTTGGAGCGAAGTCTGTGTTGCCACAAAGCCACCGTGGCTTATCTGTTCTGGACCGGAAGGAGACGCCACTCCGCTCCAGTACCCCTATAGTACCCCTACAGGACCCCTCCCTGGTCCCTGTGGAGCAGTGGACAGAGCTACAGGTTAAAGCTCTGGACACTCAGGTTCAAGTCCTCCTCATGTCTGACTCCATAGAAGCCTCATGTAAACATTTAAATTCGAGAGAGATCGAGATCTATTATTACTGCGTGGCAACAATTGACTTGATAGCTGGTGTTATTGTTTCAATTGATTGTCAATAGCTGGAGTTGTAGTTCTATATATAGTTATTGTTATAATTCAAACATTAGTTCAACACCTCCCTCAATTCAGGCCTGTTTCCGACCGCTTCAAGACTGCCAGAATCAAGCCACTCAAGAAACCACCCTGGACACCACCGACATCCAGAACTACAGACCTGTATCCCTCCTTTCATTCCTCTCCAAAACCCTAGAAGGTGCTGTCTCTACCCAACTGTCCTCCTATCTCTCTCAGAACAACAAAGAAATTAATACTTTCCAAACATTTAATCTTCAGAAACACGTTTTACACAGTGGATATTAACCTTGGATATTCAACCTTAATAACAACAGAACACATCACGGCTTGGAGAGTTGGACCAAGGGTTAGACCGGCCGGGGAGGTGGAGGTCCAAGGGTTAGACCTAGCCGGGGGGGTGGAGGTCCAAGGGTTAGACCCGGTCAGGGAGGTGGCGGTCCAAGGGTTAGACCTGGTCAGGGAGGTGGCGGTCCAAGGGTTAGACCCGGCCGGGGGGTGGAGGTCCATGGGTTAGACCCGGTTGGGGAGGTGGAGGTCCAAGGGTTAGACCCAGTCAGGGAGGTAGAGGTCCAAGGGTTAGACCCGGTCAGTGAGGTAGAGGTCCATGGGTTAGACCCGGTCAGGGAGGTAGAACTTCCCGGTGAAGCGGCCGTGGTTCCGGAGGTCAAAGGGACTCAGGAACTTGCGGATGCCCAGCATGTTGCCGCGGACGATGTCCCTGAAGGTCCAGCGGTTCTGGTTGCTGTGTTGCTTCTCCTCCTGCTGCACCTGCATGGAGGCCAGACTCTCCCGGCTCACCACCTGAAACACACCACCCGTTACTACACCACCCCGTTACTACACCACCCGAAACACACCACCCGTTACTACACCACCCGAAACACACCACCGTTACTACAGCCATTCCCCGTTACTACACCACCCAAAACACACCACCCGTTACTACACTACACCCGTTACTACACCACCCATTACACCACCCAATAATACACCACCCGTT
Organism: Coryphaenoides rupestris; assembly: GCA_002895965.2. Taxonomy (NCBI): domain Eukaryota; kingdom Metazoa; phylum Chordata; class Actinopteri; order Gadiformes; family Macrouridae; genus Coryphaenoides; species Coryphaenoides rupestris. The sequence continues at coordinate 200,416 of PIJE02000300.1, forward strand.
ACTACACCATGTGGGAGAAGGAGTCTGTTGGAACGTGAGCCTGGGGTCAGACGGTGTCTCCTCGCAGCATCCGTTCATACGGTTGCTCTTGCAGCACCAGAGCAGTCCAGCTCCATCCGTTCATACGGTTGCTCTAGCAGCACCAGAGCAGTCCAGCTCCATCCGTTCATACGGTTGCTCTCGCAGCACCAGAGCAGTCCAGCTCCATCCGCTCATACGGTTGCTCTAGCAGCACCAGAGCAGTCCAGCTCCATCCGTTCATACGGTTGCTCTAGCAGCACCAGAGCAGTCCAGCTCCATCCATTCATATGGTTGCTCTAGCAGCACCAGAGCAGTCCAGCTTCATCCGTTCATACGGTTGCTTTAGCAGCACCAGAGCAGTCCAGCTCCATCCATTCATACGGTTGCTCTAGCAGCACCAGAGCAGTCCAGCTCCATCCGTTCATATGGTTGTTCTAGCAGCACCAGAGCAGTCCAGCTCCAGCACACGGCTGGGCTCCAGGCTTCCCTTTTCTGCTCAGTGCAAAATGTTTGCGCATTAAAAGGCAGAACGGTATCAGACATCCAGCCACGCAGGACCCTACTGAAGGACACCCTGCCAGTAGACTTATTAGAGTTGTTAATATTAACTGTTATATTAATATTATATTAGAATATTACGTTTAACAGTAGTAATTAGAACAGTTAACAGTGTAATAATAGTGATGTTCACCTTGGCAGGGAAGGGCAGCTTCTTGGCCACTTCTGTGAGGATGAGCTCCACCTCTGCCAGCTCCACCCGGCCGCCCAGCTCCACCACCAGGCGCCCGGCTCGCACGGGGGTGACGTAGTGGTCGATGGCACCCTTCCCCCCGCCCATGCGCTGGCCCAAGCCTTTGCGTGTGATGGGCTTGTAGGGGGCACTGACCCTCCACCTGGCGAATGTCGAGCGAGAGTCCATCTTGCGGTTGATGGTCAGACGAATCATCTCCATGTGACCCCAGTGGAGGTAGCCTCCTCCCATAGCCTAGTAGTACACATTCATACGGAATAGTACACATTCATACAGAATAGTACACATTAATACCTAGTAGTAAACATTAATACAGAGTAGTACACATTAATACCTAGTAGTACACATTCATACAGAATAGTACATTCATACAGAATAGTACACATAAATACCTAGTAGTACACATTCATACAGAGTAGTACACATTCATACAGTATAGAACACATTAATACCTAGTAGTACACATTCATACCTAGTAGTACACATTCATACAGAGTAGTACACATTAATACCTAGTAGTACACATTCATGCAGAGTAGTACACATTAATACCTAGCAGTACACATTAATACAGAGTAGTACACATTCATACCTAGTAGTACACATTCATACAGAGTAGTACACATTCCCTACTGTGAACCTGCCAGGATACCGTAGTTCCTACAGTGAACCTACCAGGATACTGTAGTTCCTACAGTGAACCCTACCAGGATACCGTAGTTCCTACAGTGAACCCTACCAGGATACTGTAGTTCCTACAGTGAACCCTACCAGGATACTGTAGTTCCTACAGTGAACCCTACCAGGATACTGTAGTTCCTACAGTGAACCTACCAGGATACCGTAGTTCCCTGCGATGAAGGTGTTGGCTGTCTTCTCTGGACCCTGGATGTCCCTCAGCTTCCTGGGTTCCTTCTTGGCCTTCTTCAGGTTGGGAACCTTGTTGAGGAACTTGAGTTTGGGTTTGTCTGGCAGGACCACGTCTTCAGGGAGCAGACACAGCAGTGGTTATAGAAACCTTCATGACGAATCTCTGTCGTGATATATTACAGCGATGTGTTCATCATATGTTCATATGGTCATCTCAGAAGTTCCACAACGCTAAAGCCGAACTTCTGGGGGAAGCAGTTCCTGCAGCGGGAGGGCTGGATTCACACAGGCTTGTGTTACGGAGATATCAGTCCAGACTCACAGAGAAACTCATATGAAAGTGGCAAGATGGAGGTTTCAGAAGACAATTAACAAATGTATTAATTAGACATCCAACATGACGAGCAGCGGCAGCACTACAGTGAAGAGTCTTTAGAGTCTGGTTTCACGTCCATGTTTTCCCTACCCAGGGACTACAGATCAAAATTAGCTTGTTAGCTTACTGGCACATTTACATTGATGTAGAAACTGAAATGTTGATTAATTTAAATACATACATAAATACATAAATAAACACAAGTCTATCGGGCCAATGCACAGGTTTCTTGATGTCTCTAGTCTCTATTCTGCCATCCTAGTGATGTATAAAGTATGTATATTGTCTATTATATGTATATTGAAGTATGTATCTTGTATATTATATGTATATTAAAGTCAGGTAAATGTGATTATGATTATAATATGATATTACCGCTGAAGTCCGGAGGACGGTCATACGTTTGAACTCCAGCAAACAAAATCTTCATGTGAGTCTGAAGGAAACCTGGAAGACAACAGCAGTAGTTTAATATTATTATTATTATATTAGACTTTATAAATGTACACTGACCATTACAGATTATTATATTAGACTTTATAGATGTACACTCAGACAAACAGATCAAGAACGATATCATTAACACCCAACCTAAATATTAAAACAGACTGGAGCAGGAGTTTAGCAACATTACATTTACATTAACATTACAGTACATTAACATTACATTTACATTGAGGCATTTGGCAGACGCGACTTACGAGTTTCGTAACTATGAATACTGTAAACCTGCTCTATTCTTATCTTTATGTAACACAGAGATATATTACTACTTCAACACATGATACAGGTCTGTACAACACAGCGTCTGATAAATGCCCTCAATGTAAATGTAATGTAAATGTAAATCTACAGTAACATAATATCTATATATAATACATATAAAATAACTATATATATATAAAATAATATCTATAGGGGAGAACGGGGTTGGTTGTCACTTTTTACTCTAGTGTGAATTGCTCATCATCATAACATCTTTCAACAGTCATTCTACATTAAATTGAAGCTTAAGGTGTTGGCTTGAAATGTGTATCGCTCTCATTTTCCAACTTATTGTAACAAAGAGGTAACTATCAAAGACACTCACACATTGTGACAACCAACCCCATCACGGGGATGGTTGTCACACACTATGGGGTTGGTTGTCACAATGCTATTTTCATGGGAAAAATCTTAAAAAGAAGGCAATCAGAACTAACGTGCCCACGTTGTGCTCATTAAAAGCACTGGCACGTGCTAGGCTGGTGGCCTCTGGGGTCATGATGCACAGCGATGGGTGTCTCTTCAGAAACCCAGAGAACCAGTCTGCCCCTGCCATCTCCTTCTCTGCCCAGTTTGTGCGCACAGCAACATTATTGTGCACTGCAAAGCTGTGTCAGTTTGCGGACTTCGATGGGAGAGAGGCCAAAATAAATATCTGAGGCAGTTATTATATATTCCTCCAGCTGACGCTCCTGCTCCTCACTGAAAACTAGGTGGTTTTTCACATTCTTCTTCTCCAGCAACCTCTTGCTCATTTATTTTTGAGCAATATCTTGCCAGTGTTCTGTAATTGATTCCCAAGTCCTTGGCAGTGCTCCGGATGGACTTGTTATTTAATTTCACCTCCCTGACTGCCCTCATCATGACATCTGGTGGAGTCTGACCCTTCTCTGTCTTCTGAATAAAGTTTGTGCCCATGTTTCTTTCTATATATAATATAAATATAATAATAATATATATAATATATAAGTGATATTGTAACCTTGTATCTATATATAATATAATAATAATATATAATAAGTGATATTGTAACCTTGTATCTATATATATAATAATCATAATATATAATAAGTGATATTGTAACCTTGTATCTATATATAATATATAAATAATAATATATAATAAGTGATATTGTAACCTTGTATTTATATATAATATAAATAATAATAATATATAATAAGTGATATTGTAACCTTGTATTTATATATAATATAATAATATATAATAAGTGATATTGTAACCTTGTATCTATATATATTATATATATATATAATATTATATGATATATAAGTGATAACCTTGTAGTCTTCGGCTCCGCGACGCTGAGTTGTGCAACAAGGAGATCATCCTGAACTGTTCACGTGCTATAAATATGATATACACATGTAAAGTATGTATACATATATATACAGTAAGCTATACTATATATATGTGGTGTGTTACACTCGAATCATAATATTAAAGTGTTTAGCAAGCTTCACGATGACCAGAACGGAAGCTCAAACTGTGCACCGTCGACAGGGTCCCGGCTCGCAACAAATGCAAGGTCAAACGTTCCGCGACGAAAGGTTCCCAAAAGTTGAGTAGAGCTATGAGGTGGTGTGTGCCCGTGGGGTGTGTGTTGGTGTGGTGCCTGTGTGGTTGGTGTGCGTGTGTGTGGTGTGTGTGGTGTGTGAGGACCCCAGACAGAGGTGTGGTAGTGTGTGTGTGACTGTGAGCACCCCAGACAGAGTGTGTGTGAGTGTGTGTGAGCACCCCAGACAGAGTGTGTGTGAGTGTGTGTGAGCACCCCAGACAGAATGTGTGTGTGTGTGTGTGTGTGTGAGTGTGAGAGTGTGGTCGTAGAGTAGACTTGCTGCTGAGCCACAGGGACGGGATGTCTGCTGAAGTTTGGTTACTGGGAGTCCAGCGGTGTGTGTGTGTGTGTGTGTGTGTGTGTGTGCGTGTGTTTCTATTTCTCTGTTTCACTCTTCACACACACACACACACACACGCTAACAAAAAGCGATATCCTGAAATACATTGGAAAGTCACACTCTGGCCCAGTAATTATGAGGTCAGAGGTCACAGGGAGTCTTAAATAGCCTCTTGTTGCTCACATGTCTGCTTTCTCTCCTTAAAAAGAGTGATTATTAATATTATAATTAAAATTCTAATTATAATAATTATTATTATTCATTGGTTTATTATTGAACAACATCAGATACTTCTGGATTGGACCTCTCCGCTGCAAACAGCGGCTTACTGTCTTATTGCACATATATTATACTGTATATACACACACTGTATATACACACACTCCCTCTCACCTGAGGGAGTGTGTGTGTGTGTGTTGTAGTTGTGTGTGTGTGCGTGCTGTGATCAGTGTGTGTGTCTGTTGTAGTTGTGTTTGCGTGTTGCCTGTGATCAATGTATGTGTTGCGTGTGCTGTGTGTGATCAATGTGTGTGTGTGTGTGTGTGTGTGCGTGTGCTGTGTGTGTGATCAATGTGTGTGTGTCTTGTATAAAGTACTTGAAAGCGATACTTTATTGTACTTAAGTATCAAAAGTAATTTTCTGATATTAAATGTACTTAAGTATTGGAAGTAAAAAAAAAAAAGTGGCATCAGTCGTTGATTCTACTGACATCCGGGACATGCGGGACTTCTTACGCACGAAACCCACCAGACGCGGACGGACGCTTTCGTGCGCGCGGACTGAATCCACCAGACGCGCAAAGCGCACGCGCACTGCTGCGCACTGCTGCGCTTACTTCCACTCCCATGTTACCAGACGCGGGAATTGATTGATATTGATGCTATGATCACACTTTAGTGTGATTAAAACAAATATCTAAACTATATAGAATGTTAATAATAATAATAATAATGAAAAATTATAATGATTATTATTATTATTATTATTATTATTATTATTATTAGAATGTTGTTTTGGTTGTATGCAAAATGTATGACTTGATTTTACTTAATTTAACTTAATATGATGCAGATATTGTGCATATACAATGTATTTCTATGAGATTGCGCACAGGGACGCAGTGTGAACCGCGCCATGCGTTACCATGGGAGCGGAAGTAAAGCGCGTGCGTCCGCAGCAGTACGCGTGCGCTTTGCGCGTCTGGTTGGTTTCGTGTGTGATTCGCCAAACCTGCGGTCTTAACACATTTCTAATGATTTTATTTTGTAGTAACGAGCAACGAAGATGCTTAGGAGAAATGTATCGGAGTAAAAGTGAAAGTTGCCAGAAATATAAATAACGAAGTAAAGTACAGATACGTGAAAATTCTACTTAAGTACAGTAACGAAGTATTTGTACTTCGTTACATTACAACACTGTGTGTGTGTGTGTGTGTGTGATCAATGTGTGTGTTTGTGTGTGTGTGTGTGTGTCAGGTCTTTGTTCTGTGGTTTCTTGCCGGTCTCGACACGTCTGCTCCTCTAAATGTTAAATCCAGGTGACAGTTTATTACACACGAGGCCGTTTGATTGGCTGTCGGGACTCCTGCCCAGGCTGCTGATTAAACATGATTTGCTTGACAATTGATCTTAATACAATAAATTATTAACAGAAATCCACAGTACACAAATCTAAACTATTTTAATGTTGCTGTGGGACAGTGAGACTAGCCTCCAATAAAATGTCATGTATTATTGTAGATATTATAATTACTATGTTTATATAGTGGATCGATAAAAATAACACAATAGATGTTTTGGAACTTTTGATATTTATTGCACCTCAACAGGCCACAACTAGGCAAAATTAAATTATGCTTGTTAAGCAATGTACCAAAAATAAATAACAAATATATTCACTCTTTGTAGTGCAAATAAAAAAAAACTGGTAGACATTCTGTACTTCAAGTATTTTCTTCCTCGAAAAAGTAGAACAGTGTAACAATATGAAGTGCTTTCAATATTACTGAAAAGTGCAATGTATAGCAAAACCCAGGCATCCAAATATAAACAGGTAATACATTAAAAATTAAAAATACATAAAAAAAAAATCTCCATGGCTTTCTCTGGCCATTGACAATCTCACCTCAGGAGGCCGCAGCCAGCCAACAAATACATCGAAATTAAATTATGCTCTTTAAGCAATGTACCAAAAATGTATTCAAAAAAATTAATATACACTCTTTTTAGTGCAAATGTAATAAGATGCAGCACAACTTCAGACAACAGGTAGACATACTGTATCCAACTTTAGCTCCTGAACATTCATTCATTCATCTATCCATCCATCCATGCATTCATTCTTCTATCCATTCATCTATCCATCCAACCAAGTCATCCAACCATCATTCCATTCTCCCCATCCATCCAAGCCACCCTATCTACTTATCCATCCATCCATTTTTGCCATTGAACCAGTGGTTGTGTCTCAAAACCAAAAGCTTCTCAAACTTCTGGTCAGAGCCTGTTCCTCTGTGGAGTCAAGACTAGCTTCCCCAGGCTAAAAAGTCTCTCTACTGGGGCACTGGATGGAGTGGCTGCATTATGCTGGAGTGAAATTTTCTTTATCAGTGCAAATCCATTAAGAGAGTCTATCCCTTGTTCTCCTGATTTGAAATAATCTTGACTTTTTTTTTTTGTTTTTTTTTTATTTTTTTTTTATTTTTTTTTTGGTTTTTTTTTTTTGTGTTTTTTTTTTTTTTTTGTTTTTTTTTTTTTTTTTTTTTTTTTTTTTTTTTTTTTTTTTTTTTTTTATTTTTTTTTCTTATTTTTTTTTATTATATATATTATTATTATTATTATTATATATCATGTTATCTCTAAATATGACCTGTAATACTACCTCTCATCATCATGTGATATATTATTATTATTATTATTATTAATATCATGTTATCTCTAAATATGACCTGTAATACTACCTCTCATCATCATGTGATATATTATTATTATTATTATTATTATTATGTTATCTCTAAATATGACCTGTAATACTACCTCTCATCATCATGTGATATATTATTATTATTATTATTATTATTATTTATTATTATTAATATCATGTTATCTCTAAATATGACCTGTAATACTACCTCTCATCATCATGTGATATATTATTATTATTATTATTATAATCATATCATGTTATCTCTAAATATGACCTGTAATACTACCTCTCATCATCATGTGATATATTATTATTATTATTATTATTATTATTATTATTAATATCATGTTATCTCTAAATATGACCTGTAATACTACCTCTCATCATCATGTGATATAAATTATTATTATTATCATTATTAATATCATGTTATCTCTAAATATGACCTGTAATATTACCTCTCATCATCATGTGATATATTATTATTATTATTATTATTATTAATATTATTATGTTATCTCTAAATATGACCTGTAATACTACCTCTCATCATCATGTGATATATTATTATTATTATTATTATTATTATTATGTTATCTCTAAATATGACCTGTAATACTACCTCTCATCATCATGTGATATATTATTATTATTATTATTATGTTATCTCTAAATATGACCTGTAATACTACCTTCATCATCATGTATATATTATTATTATTATATTATTATTTGTATCTCTAAATATGACCTGTAATACTACCTTTCATCATCATGTGCTATATTATTATTATTATTATTATGTTATCTCTAAATATGACCTGTAATACTACCTCTCATCATCATGTGATATATTATTATAATTATTATTATTATTATTATTATTATTAATATCATGTTATCTCTAAATATGACCTGTAATACTACCTCTCATCATCATGTGATATAAATTATTATTATTATCATTATTAATATCATGTTATCTCTAAATATGACCTGTAATATTACCTCTCATCATCATGTGATATATTATTATTATTATTATTATTATTAATATTATTATGTTATCTCTAAATATGACCTGTAATACTACCTCTCATCATCATGTGATATATTATTATTATTATTATTATTATTATGTTATCTCTAAATATGACCTGTAATACTACCTCTCATCATCATGTGATATATTATTATTATTATTATTAATATTATGTTATCTCTAAATATTAGGTGTAATACTACCTGTCATCATCATGTGATATATTATTATTATTATTATTATGTTATCTCTAAATATGACCTGTAATACTACCTCTCATCATCATGTGCTATATTATTATTATTATATATCATGTTATCTCTAAATATTACCTGTAATACTACCTCTCATCATCATGTGCTATATTATTATTATTATTAATATCATGTTATCTCTAAATATTACCTGTAATACTACCTCTCATCATCATGTACTATATTATTATTATTATTATTATTATCATGTTATCTCTAAATATTACCTGTAATACTACCTCTCATCATCATGTGCTATATTATTATTATTATTATTATTATTATATATTATGTTATCTCTAAATATGACCTGTAATACTACCTCTCATCATCATGTGCTATATTATTATTATTATTATTATTATTATTATGTTATCTCTAAATATGACCTGTAATACTACCTCTCATCATCATGTGCTATATTATTATTATTATTATATTATGTTATCTCTAAATATTACCTGTAATACTACCTCTCATCATCATGTGCTATATTATTATTATTATTATTATTATGTTATCTCTAAATATTACCTGTAATACTACCTCTCATCATCATGTGCTTATTATTATTATTATTATTATTATTATTATTATTATGTTATCTCTAAATATGACCTGTAATACTACCTCTCATCATCATGTGATATATTATTATTATTATTATTATTATTATCCATCCATCCATCCATTCTCGTCCGCTCATCCGGGTTCGGGTCGCGGTGTCAGCCGGCTAAGCAGGGCCCCCCAGGCTTCCTTCTCCCCAGCCACGCTCTCTAGTTCCTCCTGGGGGATCCCGAGGCGTTCCCAGGCCAGACGAGATATATAATCCCTCCAGCGGGTTCTGGGTCTGCCCCGGGGTCTCCTCCCAGTTGGACGTGCCCGGAAAACCTCCAAAGGGAGGCGCCCGGGGGGGCATCCTAATCAGATGCCCGAACCACCTCAGCTGACTCCTTTCGATGCGGAGGAGCAGCGGCTCTACTCCGAGCTCCCTCCGGATGTCTGAGCTCCTCACCCTATCTCTAAGGCTGAGCCCAGCCACCCTGCGGAGGAAACTCATTTCGGCCGCTTGTATCCGCGATCTCATTCTTTCGGTCACTACCCAAAGCTCGTGACCGTCTGTCCATCTCCCGCTCCATTTTGCCCTCACTCGTGAACAAGACCCCGAGATACTTGAACTCCTTCGCTTGAGGCAGCAACTCACTCCCAACCCGGAGGGAACACTCCACCGTTTTCCGGCAGAGAACCATGGCCTCAGACTTGGAGGTGCTGACTCTCATCCCGACTGCTTCACACTCGGCTGCAAACCGCCCCAGTGCATGCTGGAGGTCACGGTCTGATGTAGCCAACAGAACCACATCATCTGCAAAGAGCAGAGATGCAATTCTGAGGTCCCCAAACCGGACACTCTCCTCACCTCGGCTGCGCCTTGAGATTCTGTCCATGAAGATCACGAACAGAACCGGTGACAAGGGGCAACCTTGGCGGAGTCCAACACCCACTGAGAACATGCTTGACTTTCTGCCGATTAATAAAGTTATCTTATCTTATCTAGCAAATTCAAGCTATATCTCCGACTGTGTGTATATATAAGTCTATATGTGTCACGAGGTACAGGAGGACCCAAACGCAAGACCCAGACTCGGAGTATTGGAACAAGACTATTTATTTACGTGAGAGACAGGCAGGCAGATGAGGGACAGACAGGCAGGTAGATGAGGGACAGACGGGCAGGCAGATGAGGGACAGGCAGGCAGGCAGGTGAGGGACAGACAGGCAGGCAGGCAGATGAGGGACAGACAGGCAGGCAGGCAG
>PIJE02000300.1:213946-224272 GCA_002895965.2 Coryphaenoides rupestris
TGAGGGACAGACAGGCCAGGCAGGCAGATGAGGGACAGACAGGCAGGCAGGCAGATGAGGGACAGACAGGCAGGCAGGCAGGTGAGGGACAGGCTGGCTGGAGACGGTACGGTCCATTACAGACTAAATCAATACTGACTAAATCAATACTGACTAACACAATGATCTGGCGATGAGTGGGTGGAAAGCCGGGGTTTTGATCCAGTAGTTGATTGTAGATCGCAGGTGTGAGCGCAGAGCAGGTGCAGCTGATGACGCTGGGGCGGCACCGGAGTCCGAAGCCACGCCCACCAACACACAGCGCTGTGAGCCCGGAGACCCGAGACACACAGAAAAGACATAGACACGGCCGAAATATATCGTTATATATCTATGTGTATATACAGTATATATCATATTTATATAGACTATATATATATATATATATACCCCACTGAACCCCACGCCCATGAACACTACTGCATGACATTAATGCAGAGCTTTTCTTTAAATTGCAATTTCTTTATTGCTTATTTTTTTATGCATGTATTTACCATTTTTAGAATTTCTATATTATTACTATGTTTAATGTTTTATATTATTCACCAATTTCACAAAAGCACATTCCTTGTTTGCAGAAACTAAGGCAATAGTGCTGATTCTGATTCATATACAACAACATGTCATAACATTGAAAACTCTAAGCTGAAACAATACTACAAAAATATAATCTCAGTGTTCGAATTCGAGGTAAAACTGTTTGTTCACTTGCACTTTAAGCCAAGGATTCCAGATCAATCATGAGTGGTTTAGATTAAAGTCCAAACCGGTTCCAACAGTGAACAAAATGTAGAAAAAAGTGTTTATTGATAACAAAAGGCATTCAAACATTAAGCACAAGATTCAGCTCTAGTTGTAGTACGACATCTGCTAGTATTAGCCTCCAGTAGCTAGTAGCTACTAGGACATATGGAACATGTTTACTGTAACGCCACCAACATCCCAGAATATCGTTGTTAGCGCAACAAGTTTCCAAGTTTCCATGGAGACAGATTTTTTTGTCTTGTCTTTTGTTTGAAGTTTGTCTTTCTATTACAAATAGTTTATATATATATATAGTTCATATTAACCCTGGAGATCAGGGGTCCAGGAGGAGGTGCTATATGGTCCAGGAGAGGAGGTGCTATACGGTGTGTTCCAGGAGGAGGTGCTAAGGAGGTGCTATACGCCGTGGTCCATTAGGAGGTGCTATATTCCGTGGTATAGGAGGTCATACTTGGGGATATTCTGGGGGTCGATGGGACTCCTGACCATCAACTTGCCCCGCATGGCTCCTCTGTATATGACCTCGATGAGGTCAACAAAGTCCTGCTTGCTCCTGAAGCTTCCAATGAACTTGGTGTGATCTGGAGACCTGGAGAAGCAGCAGATACTCTGAGCACATGTAGACGTTGAGTCAGGAAATACAAGAGAGACAATATAAATACTCACCCATAGTCGACCTTCATGTGTTGTCCATTGAAGAAGAAGACAGTAGAGGGGATGTAGCTGATGTCCAAATATCTGGTGTAGACCGGGACCGCGTCCACGTCCACCAGGAACACAGACGCCATGTTGCTGAGCTCATGTGCCGTTTTAGACAGCTAGGAATGAAAGACAGTTTGTAATGCATACATGAATACACTACTACTGTCTAACCCTACCTGCTCCTTAATGACATGTCTCTGTACTGTCTAACCCCTACCTGCTCCTTAATGACCTGTCTCTGTACTGTCTAACCCCTACCTGCTCCTTAATGACCTGTCTCTGTACTGTCTAACCCCTATCTGCTCCTTAATGACCTGTCTCTGCACTGTCTAACCCCTACCTGCTCCTTAATGACCTGTCTCTGTACTGTCTAACCCCTACCTGCTCCTTAATGACCTGTCTCTGTACTGTCTAACCCCTACCTGCTCCTTAATGACCTGTCTCTGTACGTCTAACCCCTACCTGCTCCTTAATGACCTGTCTCTGTACCGTCTAACCCCTAGCTGCTCCTTAATGACCTGTCTCTGTACCGTCTAACCCCTACCTGCTCCTTAATGACCTGTCTCTGTACTGTCTAACCCCTACCTGTCTGTCTCTCTACTGTCTAATCCCTACCTGTCTAACGAATTAACTAGATAATACTAAGAAATATTATTAGTGTGTGTGAGAGGAAGAGATGGGGAGATGTTCATGTGTGCCCGTGTGTATGATGTGGCTCTTTGCAGTAACACAGTAAAAAAATTGGCCCTTCGTCTCTGACTGGTTGGCCACCCCTGCTCTACTGTCTCACCGTCTCGTCCAGATGAAGACAGACAGGATCCTCCTCCCTCCCGAACCGCAGAACCAGAACCTTCTCCGCGACTCCTCTCACCGCTCCGTCCACCTCCTCCTTACTCCTCAGCTGAGGGAGAAACAAACTCATGACTCCTCGGGAAGGAGGAGCAGCAGGAGGAGGAGCAGGAGGAGCTCCTTCTGGTTGTGGGCGGAGACGGAAATACGTCACCATCACCACTTGTGCACCGCGTTGTAAGATATTTACGATTAAATGCACAATCATAATAATAATAATAATAATAATAATAATAATAATAATATCAACCAGAATAAGCACAATCGTATTATTATTATTGTTCGTGTGAGCATTGTAAAATTCCGCTCGTCCGGAACCTTACGTTCGTCCCATGGGTCCCGTCGAGCTGCCGGAGTGTAACACCGGCCGACCGCTTCCTGCAAGTTGTCCTGAGCAGCCATGTGAGGACCGCTGGGGGACCTGTCAGGTGATCCAGCCCTCTAGAACCCTGAGCCCACCAGCTTGTTGGAGATGCTGCGGCTGATCTCCACGACTGTTGGCTTCTTGAGGGTTTCAGGGACTCGAACCTGGAACCCCGGAAACGGATCTTCCGCCCGCGGCTTCCGCTCCGGTCGTTTCCTGAGGACAGACTCGACCCAGCAGGACCGTGGAGATCAACTCGACCTGGACTTATGGAAGTCCGTGATGAGGTCCCAAGGCGCAGCGGCTGAAGGCCTCCGGGCGGAGGAAGGAGACCCCTCGGGTCCCCCGGACCACTCCGTGCTGGCGGCGACTCGGGACCTGGTCTCCGCTTGGCGCCAGGCGGGGAAGCAGGTCCCGGACCATATCACCGACGAGGAGGTCCGGTCTTTTGCCGAATTGTCCACCAAGACCTCCAAGAAGAAGTACCTGAAGTACCTGGCGATCCGGGAGGGCCACAAGAAGAGTAACGCGAAGAGGCAGGAGAAGAGGAGGTCTGAGCGGGAGCAGAGCTCCAGCGACCAGGACCTGGCACACCCGAGGAACTCCTTCCTGATGTCGTACCGGGAGGCCTGGATGGACCGGCTGCAGGGCTGGCGGGGGCTCCAGGCCCTGCGCTTCGGCCAACCGCTGGTCTTCGACATGAGCTACGAGGCGCACATGACTCCGTACGAGCTGGGGAACTGCGTGTCTCAGCTGATGGAGGTGGAGGGCTGGAACCGCAGGTCGCTGGACCCCTTCCACCTCCACCTGTGCGGCCTGCAGCCGGACGGGGTCCTCCGCCGCCAGCTGCTCAGCCGCTACGGGGCCTCCGTCTGGGACCGCCTGCTGCTCACAGAGACGCCCCGACGCCACCTGGACCTGTTTCCCCGGGACCGGCTGGTCTACCTCACGCCCGACTCCCCCAACGTCCTCCGGACCTTCGACCCGTCCACGGTGTACGTGGTGGGGGCGCTGGTGGACCGCTCCAGCCAGGGAGGCCTGTCCTTCGCCAAAGCCAAGCGGCTGCAGATGGCCACGGCGCGTCTCCCGTTGGACCAGTACCTCCGCTGGGAGACCGGAGACAAGAGCCTGACCCTGGACCAGATGATCCGCATCCTGCAGACCATCAAGGACACCGGCAGCTGGGCGCAGGCCTTCGAGTTCGTCCCCAAGAGGAAACACGACGGGTTCCACCAGAGGACCCCGCAGAGAGACAGGGGAGACAGGCGGGGTCCGGCTCGTGGAGACCCGGGCTTCGCCAAGTCCTCCAGCTCATGGGAGTCTGGAGGTTCTGAGAGAGGTGGTCCGGGTCAGGGTGGACCCAGCAGGGGGGCTGGGGAGAGACAAACATAGGACCCTAAGACAGACCAGACCCGGACACCGTGGGGCCGGCAAGTCTTCTAGAGTCTGCTGCTGTTCTGAAGTCTGTTGGAACTGTTGTTCTTAATGATGCTGAATAAAACAATGTGTGTACACAGGTCGGTCATATAGAAGCTGCTTTATTCTGCTTTGTAACAGAGCGTGTTGGCTGATCAAACTCAATGTTAGAGCAGAACCACTCAAACACACTTCAGTTACCTGACGACAAACCAAGGTGGCTGAAGCTCAACGTGCAGCATTACTGCTCACTTTGGCCTAAATGTGGTTCAAATGTAAATGCAGTCGACAGAAATGGGAGGGTGGCAGTAGCTCAGGAGGCAAGAGCAAAACTGGAAGGTTGCTGGTTCGATCCCCGTGCTCTGCTAAGTGTGGAGGTGTCCCTGAGCAAGACACCACCTAACCCTACCTGCTCCCCCTCCTAGCTAAGTGTGGAGGTGTCCCTGAGCAAGACACCACCTAACCCTACCTGCTCCCCCTCCTAGCTAAGTGTGGAGGTGTCCCTGAGCAAGACACCACCTAACCCTACCTGCTCCCCCTCCTAGCTAAGTGTGGAGGTGTCCCTGAGCAAGACACCACCTAACCCTACTTGCTCCCCCTCCTAGCTAAGTGTGGAGGTGTCCCTGAGCAAGACACCACCTAACCGCTCCTGTTGGTTGTTACCTTGCATGGTTGGCACCGCCGTCGGTGTATCGATGGGTGAATGTGAGGCAATACTGTAAAGCACTTTGGATAAAAGCGATGTATAATTGCAATCCATTTACCATTTAATAAACATAACTGCATAAACACACAACCTTCTTCCAGTTGTTGGACACCTGGAAGACAATGTGAGATTGAGGACAGCTGCTCAATTAAACAATCAATTTCACATTTGTATTGCCTTTCTGCATTGTTTATTAACTGCATTGCATTTATTCATAAATATTCATTACATTAGAATTTTCTATTTATTTCTGTGCCCTATTTTCATCTTGTGACAAACAATTAACCTGGGGGTCACAACAGAGTGTAAACACCTAGGACTAGACTGATTGTAAACACTAGAGTAGACTAGTGCTACCACTAGACTGCGGCCAGTTGAAAGCAGCGATATTGACCATGATTGAAATAAAAAAGGATATAGGTACAGTATATAAAAAGTTCATTTACTACATGATATTCAGTACACCAGATAATAAAACAGGTCTCAGGACACACTGCATCCCCAAGCATCTCCTGAGAAAACCACATTTCCCAGAGTTCAATTGTGCCATCTGAAATGAACCTTGACCCCCGGGGAGGTCAGGTGATTAGAGCACCATGAGGTCACCAGAGCACCGCTCACAACAGTTAAACGTGATGTTCTCGTAGCGCGTGTACGGATGGAACCTCCCGATGCTCTTCTGATTGGCCAGGAAGGGAGGTGCAGAGTCAGAGAAGGAGGGCTCTGATTGGCTGTCGGGGCGGGAGACCGGAGTCTTCAGCAGCTAGGAGGAAGAGCCACATGTTTAGTATTCCCCAATGTCTCCATGCATCCATCCTCACTTCACACAGTAGTTGATAAAACTGTCTAAAGCCACGTCAAACATGAGTGTTTTCAGTGTTTCAAAAAAGTGTAGCTGTTCATTAGGGCTGAACGATATGGTTAAAAGAATTATATTTTGCGATTATTTTTGACAGATATTGCAATATGATTCACTATTAGTGGGAATGATCACTCACAATTTTACATTTTCGCAGAAATATGAAAAAGTCTGCAGCAGGACAGTACTTCATAGTTTAATTGGTAGTTAAAATGTACATTTCTACATTTAATCCATCCATCCATTCTCGTCCGCTTATCCGGGGCCGGGTCGCGGTGGCAGCCGGCTAAGCAGGGCCCCCCAGGCTTCCTTCTCCCCAGCCACACTCTCTAGTTCCTCCTGGGGGATCCCGAGGCATTCCCAGGCCAGACGAGATATATAATCCCTCCAGCGGGTTCTGGGTCTGCCCCGGGGTCTCCTCCCAGTTGGACGTGCCCAGAAAACCTCTAAAGGGAGGTGCCTGGGGGGCATCCTAACCAGATGCCTAAACCACCTCAGCTGACTCCTTTCGACCCGGAGGAGCAGCGGCTCTACTCCGAGCTCCCTCCGGATGTCTGAGCTCCTCACCCTATCTCTAAGGCTGAGCTCCTCACCCTATCTCTAAGGCTGAGCTCCTCACCCTATCTCTAAGGCTGAGCTCCTCACCCTATCTCTAAGGCTGGGCTCCTCACCCTATCTCTAAGGCTGAGCTCCTCACCCTATCTCTAAGGCTGAGCCCAGCCACCCTGCGGAGGAAACTCATTTCGGCCGCTTGTATCCGCAATCTCATTCTTTCGGTAATATACTTTTAACATACCAATAAGTCTGAACTTGTATGGCACTTGAATGGAAAACAATACTGTAGTTATCTTTACTACATTTCAAGTAACAGACAACAGAGACTGAATTTCTTCTGAATAAAATATATTTCAGAAATCTCACATACACCAAAAGCTGGGCATTATCCGTTACATCTGTGGACTCATCAATGGCTAAGGATATGCATACTGCGTTCTGAACAGCTGCATCAAGCTGTGCCAGTACATCCTCTGCTAATAGTTCAGATTTTCTGGTTGTTGTTGTAGCTGACAATGGGATTTGCGATTTTTGAGAGACCCCGCAGAGAGACAGGGGAGACAGGCGGGGTCCGGCTCGGGGAGACCCGGCTTCACCAAGTCCCTTCCAGGTATGGGAGTCTGAGGTTCTAGAGAGGTGTCCGGGTAGGGTGGAACCCAGCAGGGGGGCTGGGGAGAGACAATATTAGTACCTAAGACAGAACCGAGACCCGGACCACGCGTGGGCCGGCAAGTCTTTCCTAGAGTCTGCTGCTGTTCCGAAGTCTGTTGGAACTTGTTGTTCTAATGATGCTGAATAAACAATGTGTGTTACACAGGCGGTCATAAGAACAGCTGCTTTATTGTGCTTGTAACAGAGCGTGTTTGGGCTGAATCAAACTCAATGTTAAGAGCAGAACCATTATAATCTACATTTCTCTTATCTGATCACATATTATCCATAGGTTGGCTTGTTATAGCTCTATTAGTCGGCAGCATTACTTTGCTTCACTTTGGGGTCCTTTAATAATGTTGGTTCATAATGTAATGCATCGATTCAGAATGGTTAGGTGTGTCATTATTTCTCTATGATATCTAAGTAGCATATAAACTGGATTAGGTTCTGGGTTTTCGATTTCCTCCGTTGTTGAGTGTGTTTCCCTGATTCAATGACATCTCACTCTTATTATCCTTATTCCTGCTCTCCTTCCTCTCTAGCTAATGTGTGGTAGCGTGTCCCTCATCAATATCTTATGTACCACTAACCCTACCTCCCCCCTATGCTAGTGTGGAGGTTTCTCTTTTGTATTCAAGACTTCTCACCTTTAACCCTACTGCTCTCCTCTCTATGTCTAAGTGTTGGAGGGTCCCTTGATTTTTTTTCATATGTATCTATTCCACTCTATACTCTTTCTTATTCTTGCTCCTCCTCCTTATGCTATTTTTGTTGTATTTTGGTTGTCCTAGTACTTGATCTTACCTATCTCTTTTTTTATATCTAACTGTCTCTCGTTTGGTTTTACCTTTTGCAATGGTGGTCTATCCGCCGTGTGTATCGATGGGTGAATGGTGAAGGCAATACTGGTAACGCACTTGGAATAAAAACGATGTATAATTGCAATCCATCTTACCAATTAATACATAACTGCATAAACACCACAACCTTCTTTTTCTTCCAGTTGTTGGACACCTGAAGAACTAATGTGAATTGAGGAGACAGCTGCCAATTAAACAATCAATTACATTGGTATGCCTTTCTGCTTGTTAACTGGCAATGCATTTATTCATAAATATTCATTTACATTAGAATTTCTATTTATTTCTGTGCCCTATTTTTTACTTGTACAAACAATTAACCTGGGGTCACAAACAGAGTGTTAAACACTAGACAACATCGTAACACTAGACTGATTGTAAACAACTAGAGTAGACTAGTGCTCCATAGACTGGCGGCCAGTTGAAAGCGCGATCATTGACATGAATTGAAATAAAAAAGGATATGGTACAGTATAATAAACCGTTCATTTTACTACATGATATTAGTACAAGCAGATTAATAAAACAGGTCTCAGGAACACTGCATCCACAAGCATCGTCTTATGAAAACCACATTTCCCAGAGTTCAATTTGTGCCATCTGAAATGAACCTTGACCCCCGGGGCGGTCAGGTGATTAGGAGCACATGGTCACCAGAGCACCGCTCAACAACAGTTAAACGTGATGTTCCTCGTGCGCGTGTACGGATGGAACCTCCCGATGCTTCTTCTGATTGGCCAGGAAGGGGAGTGCAGAGTCATGAGAAGGAGCCTCTGAATTGGCGTCAGGGGCGGGAGAAACCGGAGTCTTCAGCAGCAGGGAGGGGAAGAGCCACTATGTTTATATTTCCCCAATGTCTCCAGCTCCATCCCACTTCACACAGTATTTGATAAAACGTCTGAAAGCCACGTCAAACATGAGTGTTTTTCAGTGTTTTTTTCAAAAAAGTGTAGGTTCATTAGGGCTGAACGATACTGGTTAAAAGAATTATATTTTGCGATTATTTTTGACAGATATTGCAATATGATTCACTATTAGTGGGAATGATCATCACAATTTACATTTTCGCAAAAAATATGAAAAAGTCTGCAAGCAGGACAGTACTTCATAGTTTAGATTGGTAGTTAAAATGTCATTCTACATTAATCCATACCATCCATTTCTCGTCCGCTTTATCCCGGGGCCGGTCGCGTGGCAGCCGGCTAAGCAGGGCCCCTCCAGGCTTCCTTCTCCCCAGCCAACACTCCTAGTTCCTCCTGGGGGAAATCCCGAGCCATTCCCAGGCAGAACGAGATATATAATCCCTCCAGCGGGTCTGGTCTGCCCGGGGTCTCCTCCCAGTTGGATCGTGGCAGAAAACCTCTACCACCAAGGAGTCCTGGGGGGATCCAACCAGATGCCTTAAACCACCACCCCCTCAGCTGACTCCTTTCGACCCGGAGGAGCAAGCGGCTCTATCCCGAGCTCCCTCCGATGTCTGAGTCCTCACCTCTATCTCAAGGCTGAGCTCCTCACCATCTCTTAAGGCTGAGCTGCCTCACCCTATCTCTAAGGCTGAGCTCCCACCCTATCTCTAAGGCTGAGCCCAGCCACCCTGCGGAGGAAACTCATTTCGCGCTGTATCCGCAATCTCATTCTTTCGGTCAGTACCCAAAGCTTGTGACCAATAGGTGAGGTGGAATACGTAGATGGCCTGTAAATCAGAGCTTCGCCTTCTGGCTCCGCTCCTCTTCACAACGGAACGGTACAGCGCCCGGCATTACATGCAGACGCTGCAACCAATCTGTCTGTCCACATAAACATCACAAATGTAATCAGTCCATCATAAATACATGACATCACCTTCAGCCATCTCTCCGCGGGGTGTTTAACAGATGTGAGCTGTGCTCGGTGCTCCGTTGCTCTTCCCACGTTGCCCACAGTGGCCACTGAGCGTGAGCACCTGTGATTGGCTGAGGCCACTCCCTAGTGGAGGTTTCTGGGTGCTGGGTTAAAAAATAGGTCTGCTGCGGCCCACTGCAGGGAAGACAACAGCTTCCTCCAGACACCTGGGGTACAAGAACACACATAACATATATATTGTCAAGTAGGGTGATCACCGGTGTCCGAAACACCCATGTGATGGTGAAGAATGAAGGTGAAGTGGGGTTATTATATTATGTTATTGAAGTGGGGTTCAGCATAGATCACGATTGCATAATAGTAAGTTGTATTCATAATCCAATGTAATCATCATTGGGTGTATATTGCCAAGATATCAATATGTCTAGATAAGCACTAAGTTTTAGGAGGTTGTTGTTCTCACCAGAAAAACACAGAATGGAGGCACTAAGTCCTTAAAGCTTCGGTTAGAGCAGGGGTAATTCAATTAAAATTCAAGAGGTCCAGTTATAAAATATTTCCTCCAGCAAAGGTCCGAATCTATATTGTCACTGCGAATAGTGTACACTGATGTAAAGTAAAATCCCACAAGTACGACATTCCTATATCTTTATTGTAAACTCAAGTGGTTTTCTAAAGTAATTAATACTTTAACATACATATAAGTCTACTTTAT